>CATKZD010000130.1:0-16721 GCA_949841015.1 Aplysina aerophoba
AGTTTCTTATCCAGAACAACCTGTGTCAGGTTTGCCACATATCTTTTCTCAAGAACGGACATGGCTTCTTCTGTGCAGAAACAGCAGAACACAAATGATCATAGAAGAACCTTTGTGGCTAAGTACAAACATGACTGATATAAAATCGAAAAATTTTTCTTTTTTAAGCAACTAAAACAACAATACAAGACTGGGCAAATTTTTGAGCAATCACGTAGCAGTAAAGAAACAGATAGAAATGTAGACGTTTCGACCGCGAAGGTCTTCGTCAGTACAATGCATTGTACTGACGAAGACCTTCGCGGTCGAAACGTCTACATTTCTATCTGTTTCTTTACTGCTACGTGATTGCTCAAAAATTTGCCCAGTCCTACCTATGCCGTAGCAATGAGCCTCTACCAAATTATTAACACAATACAACACAGCATGCAGGATACAATTGGAATCCACTAGCCAAGGATCTGATCATACAACCAGACACAATGATCACACGTCCTCAACATGCATTCACAACACAATACTGCAGTAACCACACCTGCATGTGCAAATGCTATATGGTACATCTTATAAACCGTTAAGGTAGTAGCACTGGCTATCATGTCGAAATTAAACCTGAACAATATTTGGTGGATACGTACAGTTGTGGGTCTAATTTGCGTATCTGCAGTTTTGTGACGATCACTACTGGCTTGTATGAGTTATAGAAGAAAGAAAGAAATGAAAATTGTGTCAAACTCCAAGTGTTACTTGATTATTTAATGGCGCGAAAAGTAATTGCTTACTAAGACAAGACGAATTCGTCCATTGACGATCCAGATTCAGCGTCAGCGTCGCCCGCCATCGTTCCAGAGCAAGCGAGGATTACCTGAACGGCTGCCAAGCTATTGCAATATTATCCAGTGGGAGAACGATACCTCTAACGAACTTTAGAGGTCGAAACGGTGCCACCATCTTCGGTAGTCCAATCCGGCGGCAGTACAAAGTCCACGGACACTCTGCTAGAAGGGCCTACTCCACGGGTGAGTTTCCCTTGCGAGCTTATCCTTGCCAGGTCCCTTCGTCTCTTCCCATCTTTCACTTTCGGCATCGCGTACTATTACTGTAACTACCGGTGGTGTACGCAGGCATTCCCAAACATTCAGAAGCTAGCGGGTAGCTGATGAAGTTTGGGATACGCCTGCTAGAGCCTGGGCTGCAACGGTAGCTGTTGCGCGAGCACCTGAAGCGACAGGTGTGAAATGAGGTGTGAAACCGCAAATATTTGGATTCAATATGCGGCGAGAGAAATGCTTTCCAATCGGCGGCCTCTTGTGGGCAATCGCTTGGCTTGCAAAGCTCGAAAGGTACTTTAATCTGTGTTATAGAAGTGTTTCCTACTGTTGGGTATGGTAGCAGGGATGAAATCTTCGCAGGGCGCCTACTCTGGCATGTAACTGGGGGAGACCAAGGTGTTGCTAAGCTAACTAGTCTGCAGCGTGGCTAACGCTGCAAATGCGTTTGGGTTCACCGCAACATACACAATCACGCGCAGATAACTATGGGAGGCCACTTGAAAAAGCGCGATCGCGAACTCGTTATTGCAACATTTATTATTATTATTTGAAACAGGAATAATACTGCCACAAAAACGAAAATGAAGGTGGCCTCCCATAGGTTTGTGCACACATGCTTGTAGATTCTGTCTACCAAGTTTGATTTTTCTCAGGCATTCGGGGCACAACTAGATAGAGTTTTCCTAAAGGTGCTTGGCTTCATTTGAGTGAAATTTCTCCGACTTTCAATTAAATTATTTTAATGAAGGAAGTGCCAATCAATTAATGATTCACACCGAATTATGGGAAATTTCCTTGCTAATCATATTTGTAATAATTAAGACTGTTAGTCGTACAGTTTGAGAGTTACATAGGCAAAAGTAATGTACCCTAAAGGAAGCCTTTAGCCAGTGCTACTACCTTAACGTTCTACGGGCGTATGACGGATACAGATACGGACAGTCTATGGATGCGTGTACGGGTGTTACGTACGTGCATAATATGGGTAAAGCTACAGGCGTGCTATGAACGACATACAGGTGATCAAATCAATACCTTGCGAACATGCTAACACACAAAAGAAGTACTAACATCTGTCACATTCCTCCTTAAAGGAAACTGTTACATAAATGGGGTGCTTCACAAGATGTGACACATTTGTGATGTCTTATCGGCAAGTGTTTTCGTCTTCGTGTTGGAAGATGAGCCTTCAGAGTGCCCTGAAAGCCATGCACAAGCAAGCAGATGACCACGTGCTTGTGCACTGCCTGAGAAGAGAATCCTCTGCTTGATGTAATCGGAATGCATCATATTTGTGCTTCCAAGACACAGTAAGAGATGCGTAAGCACCAGAGAAAGCCGAAAGCACATGAATATAGGAATAAAAGCCACATAACTAAACCATCTTAGTACGTTTGATGACGATTCCTTATGATTTACATCTTTAGCATCATGCTACGGGCATAGCATGGTTAACGTATGATTCTCATGTGCAGCTATGTACTTTAAAAAATTACGGGTGTACAACGGGCACGCAAATGGGCGTGCGTATGCCCGTAGACCAGTAACTTTTATAGCATATACCGTAGACCGAATGCACAAGTAGAAACTACAGCCCACAGGTGAAGCTCAGTAGCAACACATGCATTCTAGACACTACTCACAGAGTATCATTAGCTCCACACTGCATGATCACAGTACATGCACATGGGAAATGTTAATGGTAGTTAAGAACGTCATTATTTAGCTCAGACATTCTTTGACTGACTATAAGATTGTAGAAGCAAAACGCTTCGACAGTTTACAGCTGTTACCAATCAATCAATCAGACGTACAGCTTTCTCCTCAGTAGGAGGTCGCCGTAAGTACAGAAAATTATCATAAATAATGTAGCAGTTATTATATCTTAAGCACATGGAGTACTGGCATTAAATATTTTACTATGTATGGGAGATGTCATTCCATATCATCTATCCACTTCTTTCTTGGCCGTCCTCTCGGTCTCCTTCCGCACACATCCTCCTCGAACACTCTACTCACCAACCTCTCCTACGACATTCCTTCAATCCTTTCTCTCCACTCCTTTTCCTGTCCGCAACCCCAACCTCTCCTACGACATTCCTTCAATCCTTTCTCTCCACTCCTTTTCCTGTCCGCAACGGCTAGCACTGCTCCAACCCCCAGCCTTCTCCTGATGTGTTCATTCAGAACTCTGTCCAATCTGGTCACGCCTTCTATCTTCCTGAGGTACCTCATCTCCATTGCCTGAATTTTACTTCTGTGTCTCTTCTGAAGAGTCCAAGTCTCACTCCCATACAGGAGGGTTGGCACCACCATAGCGTTGATTTACCCTTAAACTAATGGTAATTAACGCTGTGGTGGTGCCAACCCTCCTGTATGGGAGTGAAGCTATTACCATCATTCCCAGTGGGGTCAGAATGCGTCTCACAGCTTCTGAGATACCACATACATACAGGAAGTGTCACAATCATGGGCCTCTGGCTTGTTGTTGGTCATCCGATCTAGTTAGGGAGGGTCTAGAGTGGTGTGGGATCACATCCATGGGATAGCCATTGGAGATGAGGGCCTGTCTGAGGTACTTGGTTTCCTTTTCACTGGCTACCACCGATCCCACGCCATTGCATAACCTCTCGTATTAAGTTGGCTGACCAATAGAAAGCCAGAGTGCCAAGTGTGACACTCTAGTAGTATATATGCTTGGGGGTGCCACCATCCTGTAGACTGGTGCAACACCAAAGTACTGTACCACCACCAAGACATCCGTCAGAGAGTGGTCCTAGAGTAGGTCCACATTAGGTCAGTTTGTGCCATTGTTACTTTACTATATAACTCAACTACGTAACCCCCTTCCATGCACATTTCCAGCTATCACTTTCATTTTCAGTTCGCGCCACTTTTTACTTTCTGTTAGTGTTTATAAGTGAGCTCACACCTTTGCTTGTAATGATGTGAAGACAGCTGTATAGCTGTCAAAAGTATGTAACTTCTATAATCATCCTTGGCTAGTAAATTCCAATCTTATAGTCAGTCCTGTTTCAGCCTAGCTACAAAGATTACTTTGCATTACACATTCCTTGTGCTGTGGAAATATGTGCCTTTCTGACTCATGCAGGTACTATGGTACTTGTCACGACAAAGCTTCCTATCTGCACTCATGCAATGTGTACAGTTACGTACGGATGTGGCTACAGTTACTGGAGATGCATTTAGTGCTTCAAGAAGTAACAAGTATAGCACTGGTGCATGCAGACTACGACAAAGAGGTCCTTCAAACACAAATCTGTGTCATTGCGTGATTGGCTCAAATTGCTCCATGGCCCCTAAAGGGGGCTAGGGATGTGTTCTTAGGGAACAGGCTGATGACTACCTGCTCTGCAGCAGAATATTCATTGTCAGGTATTTATCTGACAGGGACCTAAATGCCATTTGATTCAATGTCACAGGGAGCCCTGTTCACATTCCAAGGCAGCTATGTTAGCCTGTTGGACCATTACATGCCTAGGGTAAATGCAACATGCATGTGGTAAGCTAGGTTTCATTGTAGTGCCATCAATAGTAGTGCAATCGCAGAAGTGACAGAGCAGAGGAGCCCACCTAATGCAGGCCTCCCAACTAGTATAGTATTCACAAGCGAGTGTTTACCTTATCGGGGGATTTCCCCAACCTGATAGTACATTCATTGTGCTCCTGTCACTCGTTTGAGGCAACCGTGAAGACATTGCATGTAGCAATGAGAGATGACGTTGGGGCCACGGAAACAACTATTGTCAACACATACGTACATACAATGTTTCAGCTCATCTCCCAAGGTCCTTTCGGGCACTCCCAAAAAAGTGTTACAATCGTTCTCACATCTGTTTATGCCCTACTCCAATACATGCAATAAACACTAGCAGGCTTGGCAGACACTGTACCTTACAATACACTTTTAATTGCTGAAATGGTAGGGTTAGTCTAGCAAGCACACAACATGAACAGAGTGGAATATCTATGATGCTATGCAGCTCACAGCGATTCAATGCACCATCTACGTATGTAACGTGCGTACAAATGCA
This sequence comes from Aplysina aerophoba, assembly GCA_949841015.1. Lineage (NCBI taxonomy): Eukaryota > Metazoa > Porifera > Demospongiae > Verongiida > Aplysinidae > Aplysina > Aplysina aerophoba. The sequence goes on from CATKZD010000130.1 coordinate 5,108, forward strand.
TTGGTATGCAGCCCGGTTGCAGACTGTGCTACGTAATTCGATGCATGTGGTTACCTTTTGCTCAAGCATGCGCGCACTGTTTGTTTAGGCCATCAATTATATAAATATTGCATTGTATATGTAGTGAAAGGTCGCTCGTGAATCTGGCGAGCGATCGTGGTGAGCGCAAGCTATATCTATGTAACTAAGCGGATGTTCACAGCATCGTGACGGTGCCAATGGCATGCAGCTATGTGCAGTGAGCTGTATAGCGTACACTGTAGATGCTGAAAGGGATGAGTGTTTGCTTGTATGAATTATAGCTACATTGTAGGGACTAATGATGCTAATAAAAGTTGGATGAGTTTGCAATGGAAGCAATGTTACTAATCATACATATTTCTACGTGCTTGTGTGGCCGCGTTCAGTACACAGCGCATGTGGAATTAGATGCTGCAAATTGCTGATCTATCTGCACAGTGATTTAAGCTATAGATAGGTAACATTATGTACAGGGGAGGACGGAATTCGTAGCCTTGATGTACATGTGAGGAGGAGGTGTGGTAATGGAGTCATTACAGTATACACTAGTTTCTCCATTTTTACAGTATGGACAATTCGCTTGAGTTCCTTGCAAATCGCCTCCTCTCTCTGTTTTTTGATCTTCATCAAACTCTGCTCTGTCGAGGACTACTCCTCTTCGCTTTGTCTGTTTGTCAGTGCTTCTCTTTGACTGATTTGCTTCTCTTTCTACGTTAGTGTCCACATTTCTCAGTGCTATACGCTTATTCAAGGTTTTAGGAGTTGAAAGTGGTACTGGTGAAGGCTCTCGACTGGCCAGGCCAGAAATCTCCAGAAAGCCATCAAGGAAATTTTGCTCCAGTTCTTTCATTACCGTTTTAGGTCCTGTAAGCGCAGGATTGGCAAACAAACATTTTGCAGACTTGGCCAACAGCTGGGGGACTAGAACCAGCGATGCTTGAGAGTGCTACTCCACTCATGCAGTCCTGCTCTGGCCAATACACAAGTGCATGGTCTGCTGTGGGAAGATACGCATGCACACGCACAGCCACATATTAAGGTAAGCAGAGGATGCATTAACGTTTTCTTAGCCTCTTAGGCTAAGCATACTGCTCACCAGCTTCTCCTTGTGCCACTTTTAACGCTAACCAAAGAGACATTCTGTATATACCTGGTAACGAATAAAGGTCTCCAAGAAGCTTGCATCTTGATGTCACATTAACACCTCACACCTTCAGGCTTGCTTTATGTACATTCAAAATCATTTAGCAGGTATGTACCAGTGAGTTAGCGTTTCTTCTCTGCCTGCTAACTGCTCTCTGAACGTACGTACTACTTGCGTCGCCAGTCACTCGATCCGTATCATCATCATAATTGAGTACGTGCATAAACTCAAGTATGCCCAGACGCGTGCAAAAATGTTTAAAAATTGTATGTAAAGCGGCAGGGTCTCATTAACAGCCTGGGGGCAATCAGAGCCATTCACATTCAAACTTTGGCTCTCAAAAAAAGGCTGGATCCCTTGCTGCATTTCTTGGGTCTGAAGCCAAAAAGAAGTCAATGTTTGCTGTTTCCAGATGTTGACACATAATAGAAGGCGTACTACAGTTGGGAAAATTGCACTGTATCAACCAGACAGTTGTTTCTGGATTGCATTCAAATGTAGCTTATAACCTTTGATTTTTTTTTTTGCCTGTATGCAATTTGCAGCAGAACAAAGGATACAGAAAGTTTGAAGCATTCTCCTGACTGCATATACACATATATATTAACAAATACAGTATATTAACAAAACTTCACACTGTGTTCCAGCCGTTGAGGTCAACCAGTGCAATCGCAACTCTTGTAGTACCGAACAAAACATAGTTAGTGATTATGAAGAATCTCCTGAGAAGTATCTCTCCGTGTGTGTTTAGGTGCAATCTATATGCCTTTCCTTCTTCCATTGTACTAGGCTGCTGTACTTGATCATCGCTATCACACTTTGGTTTGACCGTAAAGCATTCTTATTACGACTTAATCACAAAATTGACACAAATGTTTAACCATTCTAAGGAATGTTCGAAAGCTATAATTTCATATTATTCATGCAACACAGCAAACATCATACAGATTTGGTACTCAAACATCACACCTCACACACTTCATAAATCAGATGCTCATATATATGTACGTACGTACCTTGAACACTCAGTACAAATTGTCCTGATTTCACCAATTGTACAAGAACAGGTACAATCTTAGCAAGTTGATTCCCTTGCAGGTATGCTGACACTAGGTGTTTGCCACCATAGTCAGCGACGCCAGCTGCATATTGTACATTCATCCAATCTGAGGAAAATACAGGATATACGTAGGTTGGGCTTCATTATGGCTAAATTCTACAATTTTTCACTATTTATACAGTTTCTTGATGTAACCACAAAATTGACACAAATGGATGTCCGAATGCTACAATTCCATATCATTCATGCAACACAGAAAACATCATACAGATTTGGCACTCAAACATCACACCTCACACATTTCACATATCATATGATCATATATATGTACGTACGTACCTTGATCACTCAGTACAAATTGTCCTGACTTCTCCAATTGTACAAGAACTGCTGTAATCTTCTTAGCAAGTTGTTTCCCTTGCAGGTATGCTGACACTAGTTGTTTGCCACCATAGCCAGTGAAGCCAACTACATGAGTTACAACTTTCATACAATCTGAGGAAAATACAGGATATACGTAGGTTGGGCTACATTATGGCTAAATTCTTCAATTTTTCGCTATGCATACAGTTTCGTGATGACTGCCCTCAGGAACTCATCAGGGGATTCCCCCTAGCCAACAGTAGATTGGGCAATAGGCCCTGTAGGCTGGACAGTATGCTAAATTACCTGCTTCGATTAAGTAATGGGTTTTAACAAAATTACAGACACATGTAACAGAATAGAGGATATGCATGAGTTGCGCAATAGCGGAAGATCAAAAGGTCGACGGTGAACAGTACGCGTCTAATACACGCAGAGGATAGGTAAATAAATTAAAATCGACCTGCGTCATGATGTGGGACATCTGTGCAGTGTTTGAATGAGCACAAACATAAAGGTTTGATGCCCAGAAGACATTCGCGGCAAGCGGAGGTGCTGTTGCGACGACTTACGCACTAATTCCAAAATCGGGTGCCTTGCTCACACTGCACAACATCGACAAAATCCCCCGACTGTCAGCAGGGACTTAGTAAAACGTCCAATAGTACGTGAAAGGCTTGTCGGTGCTTTTTAGAAGTCTGGGAGCGAGGATGGCGCCTGCAACTCCCGCTACGAAGGTGTTCAGGAGTCGTCTAGCACGAACGATAACGAACTAGCCAACGACGCTGTTTAAGCAGCGACAGCGACAAGATTGCCTACTGCAGAAAGCGAAAAAGCAGCTGTGGCGTCTAGAGTGGCCCGAACTACCTGTCGCGTTTCCTGACACCTTCTTAGAGGATCATGAAAGTGAGGAATGTGACAGATTTCTTGTTATAATGAATGGCTTCAAAACGCAACTTCTAACAGTGATCCTCCAGCCATTGCATCACAGTAAGCCTCAGTCAGTCTATCCAGTGGCTCAGGAGCACTGTAGTGGCAGTTGAGCTGTGGATGAAGTGTATAGGCTGCTGCTAGAGTCGTGCATCTGTCTGTGACTTGAGACAGATCACCGACACTCCAGCCACAGGCTCTGGACATTCCAGCCACTTGTTGGAAGACTCTCGATAGGTAACGGTGCTGGTACACTGATCTTCTAGAGCACGCTACAGCTCCTAGCTCCGCTTGCAGCGCTTCGACCTCCTGAAAGTCGGCGAATCTCCTCACCAGCTCGCTCTTTCTACCACTGACTGGAAGTTCCTTCTCTTTGAGAAAGATTTTTAGCTGTTGAGCGGACCAGAGACTGTGTAGAGGCTCCGTCGACGTCGTAAAAGCGCTCGAGGTGTCCATTTACCTATGTTTACGTATTGCGGCTGCGCGCACCGTTCACCGCCGACCTTTTGACCGCAGGGTGGGCGGAGTTCATGCATATCCTCTATTATAGTAAGGAAAGAATAAAAATTTAGCAAGAATGTAGGGATGGCACAACAAGGACAGAAACAAGAGGGGATGTCGTGGTAAAGTATGTGCTGTGTGTGGAAACCACACACAGCACGTACTTCACCACGACATCCCTTCTTGTTTCTGTCCTTTTTGTGCCATCCCTACATTCTTACTATTTTTCTAGAAAAGTTTTATTCTTTTCTAGTTTCTGTACCTTTTATGCAAGTCTGCTTATAGCTTTCTCTCATTAGTATACAGTATCTCGGCCACTTTTAGCTATTAATTAGTTACAATTGACTTGCTTCAGTGAACATCTTGTGATACAAAACTGGGGGGATAAAGTTTACCAGACCGGGATGAACTACCGTGTCCACCGATGCTGAGACATCTTGCGAATGTTTCCTTATCAGTATTGGATGATATCAACATGAATTCCACAGCGCACCACACTTGGTAAGCCTTATGCCAATCTTGCACTTTACCAAGCAAATGCAAACTTTGGTGCGCTGGCCCAGAGGCCATTTTTCAAATAGGTGACGTCATGAGAACATGGCGGATTTCACAATGCTCTGTCACTGAGCCACGAAAACCTTGATGTTAAATATTATCTCTTTGAATATTATTGCTTTGACTACCAGTTCTATAAAAGAATACAGCTTGGGAACCTTGTAGTAATTTCGTCCTAAAATCGCTCCAATAGCCCTCTTCGTTCTTGAGTTACAGCTAGCTAAGAAGTTGAAGAAGAAGAAAAAGAGAATCTCAGCGGGATATGTTCGTTTGCCTTTAAGGCCAGTTTACAGTATGTTTTATATTCAGCTCTATGTAGTCTTCTTTCGCCGATTATCTGCGTATTTTGGAATTTCGCTCCTATACCAATGTATAGGGAAAACAAAACACCCTAATGCCATCCCTACATAGAGAGTGCTACCGCATTCTCTGATTACTGCTATCAGGTCAGCACATGAAACGAGGTTAAGAGGTTCCTTACACGCATTCTTTCAGTTGGGTTGGGATTAAGTTCACAAGGTGTACATAAAGGCAGCAACAAAGAATATACGTGCATATCACGTGAATTGGTAAGCTAGTAAACAATGCTAAAAGATGTTTGTAAACACTAGCCCACGATAACTCAAAGGGACTCACCTGTTTATTTAATTATATTTGCTTGTCTTAGCTAGTCCAGTGCATGTTAATTTATTCTCATTCTTTCCTTTGCATGTTATTTTAATTCCTTTTGGATTATATTACATTTTAAACTCTTCATATTTCTCGCCTTTTGCGCTTCACCCTATATCACACGTGACCTTTCACCATCTGTCTGCACCTGTATTTATACAGCGTCCCTTGTACTGTATTATTACTGATGAAGGCAACCATAGGTTGCCGAAACGTCTAACCCTTTGAGTTATCATGGGCTAGTGTTTACAAACATCTTTTAGCATGAACCTCCCTAGCCACTCAGGACTTTACAGCAAGATAGTAAACAACCTTGAAACTGTCAGTAAGTGTTATGCAAGCTGGTGTGTAACTTGTCCAAGTTCGCTAACTACACAGCTTGAAAGTAGCGACTGAAGAAAAAGAACCACAACCCGGCGCCTGAACTCATAGCATACACCCTAACGCGGAGCTTCAGCCATGCAAGCCACTGATGTGGTTACGATTCTTCGTCCCCAATCGCCATATACGTACATACGGTATATACGGTGACCGTATGTACGTATATGGCGATTGGGGACGAAGAAATGTTCTGCGTACACAAACAATGATCTGAAGAGAATGCTGAGTTTGCATGCTAACCGTCCTTTCCTATTCCACTCAAGCAGAACAAGCCTAAGCCAGATTTCTATAAAGTGGCATGATCTCATTTTTCAGAGGGGGCAAGCAGAACTATTCACATTTAGAGGCTGGGTTTCAAATAGAGGTTGGATCCTAATAAGCACCTTGCTGCATTTCTGGGTCTGAAGCTAAAAGAAGTCAAAGGGTGCCTTGAGGAAGAAAAGGTTTGTGCAGAAGTAACAATGATGGCCACAGAGAAAATGGATCACAGAAGCAAAATAGGATACTTTTATATGGCTCCAATGATTAGGGTAAGACAAATGCTGATTTTACTATTCAAATTTCACAAGAAGAATTGAAACTTTGTGGATAAACTACACTTGATGGTACGGTACGTGTCACAATAAAGTTTCCCTTGGACGCCCGTACGTACGCCTGTTTCCATTCCAACGGTACGCCCGTACCCGTACCCATCGTACGCCCGTACCCGTACCTGTTGAACGCCCATCTGCATAGTCGCCGGACGCCCGTACCAGTTGACATCGTCAGTACGCCCGTAGCCAAAGTACGCCTGTTTTTGTAAAGCGCTGAATCAGTACCAGAAGGTGTGAATCGTTTGGTATGTTCGCGGAGCGATCAATGTGTTACATTTGGCCTTTCAAGTGTTCGTGTGCGCGGCTTGCTGTGTCCTTTTCAGAGTGTTCATTCATCGAGGCTTGTGCCTTCAGCGTCTCAAGATGGTTTATTCAGACTACGTAAAGCACAGAATCCTTGTTTACTATCATTGCAAGAAGAACTGCACGGAAATCGCTCGTTGTTTAACAGAAGAGGGATACTCGGTTAACACGATTTAACACCTTTGCAGGCCGATTCGTTTGATTTAACTTGCACGTAGGTGTCATTCGCAGGTATGCGCCAGCATTCTCGACAACTACCTACTGCTGTAGTATGGTCCGCACCCGTTTTGTCAGACGCCCGTTCTAAATTTATCGTACGCTCGTTCCCATTTGTCTCGGACGCCCGTACCCGTTTATCTCGGACGCCCGTTTCCATATTTGTACGCATGGGCGTTGGTGGGAAACTTTATTGTGACACGTACTGTAGTTTTCTGGTGATGAGGCATGATAGAAGGCTAATTGGTAGCAGATCCTTTTGTGGACGATTAACTAGAGATTGAGGGTACCTCTGTACTTGATCATCGCTACCACACTTTGGTTTGACCGTAAAGCATTCTTATTATGATGTAATCACAAAATTGACACAAATGTTCAAACATTCTAAGGAATGTCCGAATGCTATAATTTCATATTATTCATGCAACACAGCAAACATCATACCGATTTGGTACTCAAACATCATACCTCACACATTTCATAAATCAGATGATCATATATATGTACGTACGTACCTTGATCACTCAGTACAAATCGTCCTAAGTTCTCCAAAACTGCTGTAATCTTCTGCTGTAATCGTCGTTCTTCTTGCAGGTATGCTGGCACTAGTTGTTTGCCACCATAGTCAGCGAAATCAGCTGCATGAGTTACAAGTTTCATCTGATCTGAGGAAAATACAGGAAATACGTAGGTTGGGCTTCATTATGGCTAAATTCTTCATTTTTTCACTATTCTTACAGTTTCTTGAAGAGTGCCCTCGGGAAATCATCAGGGGATTTCCCCTGGTCAACAGTAGATTGGGCAATAGGCCCTGTAGGCTGGACAAGTATGCTAACTTATCTGCTTTGATTAAGTACTGGGTTTTAACAAAATTACAGACACATGCAACAGAATTAGAGTATTACTGCCATCGGGTCAGCACATGAAAATGACGTTGAGAGGTTCCTTACATGTTCTTTTCAGTTGGGTTAGGATTAAGTTCACAAATATAAGCCGGATTTCTGTAAAGTGGCATGGTCTCCTTTCTCAGAGCGGGCAAACAGAACTATTCACATTTAGAGGCTGGGTCCTAAATAGAGGTTGGATCCTAATAAGCACCTTGCTGAATTTCTGGGTCTGAAGCCAAAGAAGTCAAAAGGTGCCTTGAGGAAGAAAAGGTTTGTGCAGAAGTACAGTAACAATGATGGCCACAGAGAAAATGAATCACAGAATCAAAATAGGAGACTTTCATATGGGTTCCAAAGATTAGGGTACAACAAATGCTGACTGTACTATTAAAATTTCACAAGAAGAATTGAAACTTTGTGGATAAACTACACTTGATGGTAGTTTTCTGGTGATGATGCATGATAGAAGGCTAATTGGTAGCAGATCCTTTTGTGGATGATGAACTAGAGATTGAGGGTACAAAAGTGGTACCTGACAGCTGTTCTACATCCCAACGCAAAACATATTCAAATGGGTTGAGAGTTTTGTTGTTCTGCTCCAAAGCTTGCACCGTCTAAATGACATCACTATTCAGGTAATAACCCATTACCAATTATCGACTCTGATCTATCTGGACAATCGACCCTAACAGCACTTTCTCTCCAGTGCATTGCATTCTACTCAGCAATGCACTGGAGACATTGCAAACTATTTCTGGAGGTGCAGCATAGAACCAGTAGGACTTGTACAGATGAAACATTTGTGAGGAAAAGTGAAAGAATGTTGAATCTCATTATTGTATCCCTGTTTCAAGTTTACACATTCAAAACAAGCCTACAACCAGAAAAAGCTGCAGCAATAATTAAATATGGCAAGCAGCACAATAAAAAATCACAAAAGGTAGAAAAAACTGCAAAAGAACAAAGAAGGCAACCTTTAAGCTTAAGTACAATGTAGAAGAGTTTCTGAGAACATAGTCGACTTTTTGTTCGGGCCTTCCTTCAAACAAATCTTCAAACAGTTCTCACATTGGTTAATACCCTACTCCAATCATGTAGAAACAACTACACATGCACACACACAACCAGGTTTAGCAGACAGTGTAATTTACAGTGCACAATCAAGCAATTTACCTTTTATAGCCCTTGCCTTAAACAGTTCATTAATTAATGCATTCCATAATGCACTAATCTGCGCATCTTGATGATGCCCCAAAATACTACTGTCAATAGCAGCTAGTTGAAGTCGTTGGAAGAGCTCAGATGCTTCTTGGCTGCTCAGACTAGTCCTCACAGTCTGAATGTGTAATTGAGGATGGGAATCCATAGATCCATGCTTCAACTCATCACCTGACAGTTGACCATTTGAATCTTCCCTTCTTCCATTGCACAGCTCTGGAAAATACAACAGCATAATACAGTATGATTCTGAGCTACGTACACATCAGCATATCATACAGTCTGGTCTCAGCTACACAGCATAGGTACATGGCGGGAAACATGGCATTGCTGCTATCATCCACTAATGAAGGCAGCCATACAGATGTCAAAACGTTCAAATTACATACAATACATTCAGTGGAACAAGATGTTTCGATCCGTGGATCTTCATCAGTTGTATACATATAGGTGAGACGTGACTGTATTTATGCGGAAATGTGGTGGGGAAATAAGTGGAAATGTGGCAGGAAATGAGTGAAAATGTGTCGGAAATAAGTCATTTTTTAAGTTCGGAAATGGTAGGAAAGCTATGTATACAAAAAGATTGGAGATGAGAGACATTGGCTCATATGTTGTAGGAAAGGTTTCATAATCCAATGACATATCAATGAGTCTGTGCTGTATTTATACTGAATGCTCAAAGCTTCGACCTTTGAACATTCACACCTTCATTCAAACAAATCTTCAAATGGTTCTCAAATTGGCTTATTCCCTACTCCAATCATGTAGAAACATTAATACATGTACAACACACACAACCAGGTTTGGCAGACAGTGTCCTTTACAGTGCACATTTAAAGTGATTTACCTTTAGCCGCGGATGACGCATAAAGTCGTCATGAGTAATTTGCACGTAGCCGCGGATGACAACTTTATACGTCATGACGAAAGGCACCATTTACGAGGGCTTTTCTCAGCGCAAGAGTCTCCAAGAGCAACGTCGCTTTCAGTGCACACGCACTAGTGCCAGAACCTTCCGTTAGCCGCGCCACTTGGTCTTCTGGTCTCGCCTGTGGTGCGCAAGCGCTTGTAAACTTTGCGCAAGTTTACGCAGCGTCTTCTTCGACGGACGGTAGGGCTGACTCCACGTTAGCGAGCCCAGAACAACTTTGAAAGTGCACAAGAGCAATTCAACCTTGTGGAAGTCCCTTCACCTGGTCTTCAGATCGTGCTATCCACTTCTAAAGCGTACACAATTTACCCGAGAGTCTTCTTCGACGGAAGGTAGGGCTGACTCCACGCTAGCGTGTCCAGAATAACTTTGAGAAGGCACAAGCGTATTCGCAGTATTCATGAATCATCCCTGCAGGCTGCAACCAAATCTTCGCCGACGTTTCGAGCGAACGAAAGCTGTACAAGTAGCGAACGTGTGTGCGCCTAATTCTCTATATAAACGGCCATGTTAATTTCGCCACTCGAGCAACGCGCGCAATAAAAAACCCGCGTGTAATGGGTTAAAGTGATTTACCTTCTACAGCCTTTGCTAATGCTTCCAATTGCTTCCATAATAAATCAATCTCCGCTTCTTTTTGATGTCTCAATATACTGTCAATAGCATCTAGTTGAAGTCCTTGGGAGGGCTCGGGTGCTTCTTGGTTGCTCAGACTAGTTTTTGCTGTATCTGCATATGTAAGAAACAACAGCAAGGTAAGAAGACTAATACTATTACATTGCACATGTGGAATGATATGTTATACTAGAAAAGCTCAAACTACCCAGGTACCTAGTGATGTCAGCAATGACTCTCTGTATGCGCGCAGTGGCTCGACCGTTTGCTTCACCAAAGGAATCTCCATCTCCGCTGTTTCGCACCAATGTATGCGCATGTGACTGATATGTGATTTGCTCATTATTATTCATGTATCTGCAATCTTATTGGAGTCCGCACATTGGCGGACTCAGCCAAGAAATCTGCACATAGTCCCATCTTCCACGCCTAATAAAATGGCTACCAGAAGTGGGGCTGGGTATGAGACTAGGTTTGGCTTAGGGAAATAAAGGGGGATGTGAACAATGTATGACTTAGGGGGGGGGGGGGGGATATATAGCAAGAGGAGGTGAATGCCCCCCCCAATGGCACCCCAGTGCATGCTTGTACACAACACTGTAAAACTCAACCAAAATTCGGACACCACAGTATGCCAGAAAGATGGAAAACAATATCTGCAAACAAGCTACAGCAGAGATCGAAGCGCATAAGTAAAAAATGGGAGCTTCTGCACATAATGATAACTTTCAAAATTCATGCTAGAAAATGACCATTTTCATTCATGGACGGTAAGGTTATATCTATCGGTGTTTGCAAAAAGGAAACCCCAGGATGTGATAGTGGGTTGTACTCAGATTAAACTCTGTGGTCGTAAATTTTGGCGTACTTTGTACTCTCTCAGCAGGTGCAACACTCTCTGCAAGCAATACGAGTGTGCAGTTGCGTGATGACATCGAAACAACCACGAAGCAGTATGGTGGCACGATTCCAAGCCTCATCAATAGCTCTATTCGTGTGTGCAGTTTAAACTTTGCAGAGGAGTCCTACTACATGTCAGGTAGGAAGAGGGAGCACAGGACTACGCCGACAAGTCAGATCTTGAAAGTCGCCACTGTGCCAACCGTTTTCGATTGTTTCCCTGAGCGACTGCAACCCACGTCCAGCAAACGAAAAGCGCCTGCCACTTGCGAGGCACTGAAGCCTAAGCAGAAGAGAGAAAGTGATGCTGATGTGACTGATGGC
>CATKZD010000131.1:0-13620 GCA_949841015.1 Aplysina aerophoba
ATGGAATGCAATGTTTTGCAATGTTATGTAAGTGCTAACGGTACTGTACGTATGCCTGTATATACGTACGTACGTACGTACGTGTGCATGTTCGTGTGCATCTAGTGTTGTCTCGTGCTCACTCCATTCACTGCTGTCCCTCCAGCTCCCCTGGTCGCTCACCCTGATGCAATGAGTGGTCTGAGGAGGTCCTTTCTCTGCCGCGTGCGAGTGTCCCAGCAAGTGAACAAGGCAGAGGATGTAAGTGGACGGCCAGAAGTGTGATTAGGGTGTCCATACGTACGTACGTACGTATGTACGTATGTATGTATGTACGTGTGTGTAGATACTCACAAACATGAACACACAACCTCCCATCCCACTCCCTCCCTCACATCTTCATCCCACTCCCTCCCTCACATCCTCACCCCACTCCTTCCCTCACATCGTCACCCCACTCCCTCCCTCACCCCTTTCCCATCCCCCTTCTTCTCTCACCTCACTCCACCCTCACCCCACTCCCCTCCCTCAACCCCCCATTCTTGCATGACCTCCCCCTTCAGGTCAGCTCTCAGTCCTCCACAGTGGACTACAATAAGCCGCAGAACATGATGGAACTCATGCAGAGCAACCAGCTTCCTCACAAATATGCCGTCCTGCATTGTACGGGATTCATCAGGTGAGGCGGTGTCCACTGACAACAGAACATTCAGGACATGCTACCAAATCAGACACGCACACAAATGCACATGTACACACACACACACACACACACACACACACACACACACACACACACACACACACACACACACACACACACACACACACACACACACACACACACACACACACACACACACACACACACACACACACACACACACTGTGTGCTGCTCCTTCCTCTCCTTTTAGGAGTCTGACAGCTGAGGAGAGGGAAGCGCTGTGTTTGGGGGACGGGGAGCCAGGGCAGTGCCTGGTTGCCATGGCACGTCTGCAACCATTTGGATCTGGGGACCCAGAGGGGGGACCCCCTCAGGAGCCAAGTGACACTGAGTTTGTTGCACGGGTGTCTCTGGATGGGCGATTCAGCTACTTGGACCACAGGTGTGTGTGTGTGTGTGTGTGTGTGTGTGTGTGTGTGTGTGTGTGTGTGTGTGTGTGTGTGTGTGTGTGTGTGTGTGTGTGTGTGTTTGTGTGTGTGTGTGTGTGTGTGTGTGTGTGTGTGTGTGTGTGTGTGTGTGTGTGTGTGTGTGTGTGTGTGTGTGTGTGTGTGTGTGTGTGTGTGTGTGTGTGTGTGTGTGTGTGTGTGTGTGTGTGTGTGTGTGTGTGTGTGTGTGTGTGTGTGTGTGTGTGTGTGTGTGTGTTTGTGTGTGTGCGTGCGCGTGTGTTTGTGTGTGTGTGTGCGTGCGTGTGTGTGTGTGCGTGTGTGTGTGTGCATGTGTGCGTGTGTGTGTGTGTGTGTGTGCGTGTGTGTGTGTGCGTGTGTGCGTGCGTGCGTGTGTGCGTACGTGCGTGTTGTACTTACATTGGCAACTGACAGAACCTTCAGAACTGACAGAACCTTCCTTTCTTTAACCTCTGTTGCCAGGGTGACGGCAGTGTTGGGTTACCTCCCTCAAGACCTCATTGGTCAGATGTGCTATGAATACTTTCATCCTGACGATATACGGAAAATGGTGGAGCTGTTTCATGAAGGTACAGATGTGTGACACAGACAAACAGAATGCTGTGATCTGAAGTGTATCTTTATGCTCTGTCTGTGGCTAATGAAGATTTAATATTCACTTCTTCACTCTAGCCTCATTTTATGCAATGTTTTCTGTGGTTATGTTGCTACACCTCTGGCTTGTGTTACTCGTTCTCTGGAGACGATTAGTCTCCTGACCCAGACCGCATCCTTCCGTTGGCCATTTGTTGTCACATCATGCGCATGAACGGGTTTGACATCGCGGGGTTGTAAAATGGCCAGCAGACTGCTGGGGCCTGGTCCACAAGTGAGAGATGATGATGCCTGTCTAGGCAGCGAAACATTTGAAATTTGTTCACTCGCATAGTCTCAGGCTAGATAGCCCTAGGTTGGATGCGTGAAGGAGTCCCTCCCATATGTACGTATGTACGTATGTATGTATGTCCACCATGTTGGTTTGTGGTGTAAATCATGTCTGCTGGTGTAAATCTGTAAATTTTGACTACTGAAGAAGTCGCTCTGGAAAGGGGATGACCCTATAATCAGGGCAAATTCCCTTTAATTGATAGTGTCTGCCTTACAGAGGTACATACTGTACATATACACATACATAGGTACATACCTCTGTAGCTGGTATGTGTGTACATTGTCCATCTTGTGAAGGTAGAAAATTTGTAATGTACATGCATACATACGTACTTATATAACTTGTGGGATGTGTACATGCATACATACGTACATACGTACGTACTTATATAACTTGTGGGATGTGTACATGCATACATACGTACATACGTACGTACTTATATAACTTGTGGGATGTGTACATGCATACATACGTACATACGTACGTACTTATATAATTTGTGGGATGTGTACATGCATACATACGTACATACGTACGTACTTATATAACTTGTGGGATGTGTACATGCATACATACGTACATATGTACGTACTTATATAACTTGTGGGATGTGTACATGCATACATACGTACATACGTACGTACTTATATAACTTGTGGGATGTGTACATGCATACATACGTACATACGTACGTACTTATATAACTTGTGGGATGTGTACATGCATACATACGTGCATACGTACGTACTTATATAACTTGTGGGATGTGAGGATTTATAGCAATTGTTTCTTTGTCTTTCCCGCTCAGCATGTAAGAAGGCTGTTCCCATGCCAACGGTGAACTACCGTTTCCTGGGCCGAGAAAAGAAGTGGGTATGGCTAGCGATGAAGGCCTTCAGTTTCCGAAACCCGTACTCGAAACAGGTGGAATACATCATATGTACTAATGTGTTGCTAAAGTAAGTGTCAGGGAGGGGTGGGGAGGGGAGGGGAGGGGAGGGGAGGTGAAGAGTGGTGAGGTGTGTGGTGTGGAGTAGGAGAGTCAAGGTGGAAATCTGTGGAGTGGGTGTAGAGGAGAGAAGAGATGAGGGAGAGGAGAGTGATGTGTACACGTTTCACACTGTGCGTGAATACGTACATACATACAGCGTGCACACATATGCACGTACACAGTCACCTCCTCTCTGCATCATCAACCACTCTCCATCCGCAGGTCCAACACACCTTCTGTGGATAACTCCGCTGCGACTACCAGTGGACTGCCATCAATGGACATAGACCGTATGGAGAGAACAGACGCCTTTGTCAGGACCACCATTGCCCACCACGCTCGGCAAGTCTTGGCATACAACCCTCCAGAAGCATCCAACTCCATGATGGGGGGAAGTCCCGCAGGGATTCCCCAGCCGATGTACCCTGCCCAGTCCGTCCCAGGTCCCAGTTCATCTGGAATGAGACCTGGATTCGATGCCCCTATGTCGTCTATGCCTCCCATGTTGCCTAGCAACACTACTCCAATGTCAACACCTGGTGGAATATCGAGTGCAAGGAATGCCCGCGGCAACTGGGACGTGGGCGGTCAAATGCTTCCACAACCAGTACACAACATGGACGCAATGAACAGCGGTGCTGATATGATGCGGCACGTTGCCATCTTTGAACAGAACCAAGCCACTGCCCACAACGCCGTCTCTCAGATGGGCCTTGATCCGAACAACCCGTTTGCCCCCAGGCCCCAGCCTCCTCTTCCAACACAGCAGGTACCTGTGCCGGCTGGATTATTTGACGGCCCAATCAACATTGATGATTCCAAAGAGGCATATATGGCTCTCCTGAGAGGGCTGGACAACCCCCACGACTTTCCCCTTCTGTTTGAGCAAGTGGAAGCTGACCCGTTTAACGCCACTCATCCTGCACTGAGGGACCTGGACTTAGACACAATCCTGGACTAGTTTGCATGTCAGCGTGCAGTCAAACCGTCTTATCCATTTGCAATCGCCTCAATTGATGCATATGCACATAAACTGCATACAACTCTTTAAAGACAGAAGTAGTATTTGCATATTGTCACAGCTTTTTGTAATACATGCATATTATATATACAGCGGTCATTGAATTTGTGTAATCTGTAGAAGGCTTATGGTAGTTGCGCAATAGTAAGATGGCCGCCACGAGCATGATTAGCCGCGTGCACGTGGCGTGGTGCGTACCAGCCTACAGCGCTTATTGCTAGCTGGCATACGTGTGTGTGTGTGTATATATATATATATGTATACCTTTCTGCGGTGTAGTCGTGCTGGATTGAGCTAAGGTAGGCTGTACTCGTCTGCAGTGATGCACCTAGGTTCGTGCACTCTGCTCGTGTACACGTATACGGCCATGTATACCCATGTATACAGATGTATGTATGTATACCCATGCTTGTGAGACTGACACGCATTTCATTTTCAGGGGGTGCACACTGCATATGTACGTAGCAGCTCACTTCTTCAGAACGTTTGCAAAATGAACAGCAAGTGCGAGGCGGGTCGTCCCGGATTCTGCTTTGCCATTGACCGTGGTGGTACCTTCACTGACATCTACGCCAAGACCCCGAGTGGGAAGGAGGTTGTGATGAAGCTCCTCTCTGAAGACCCCAAGAACTACCCTGATGCGCCTCGCGAAGGTATCAGGCGGGTCATGGAGGAGGTCAGTGATGGTATTGAAAGTGGATAATCATTTGTAGGTTTGGGGTCAATGTTACATACTGTATGTATGTCTTATGTTACATACTGTATGTATGTGTATAGTTACATATTATATGTATGTGTAATGTTACATACTATATGTATGTGTAATGTTACATACTATATGTATGTGTAATGTTACATACTATATGTATGTGTAATGTTACATACTATATGTATGTGTAATGTTACATACTATATGTATGTGTAATGTTACATACTGTATGTATGTGTAATGTTACATACTGTATGTATGTGTAATGTTACATACTGTATGTATGTGTAATGTTACATACTATATGTATGTGTATAATGTTACATACTGTATGTATGTGTAATGTTACATACTGTATGTACGTATGTGTTATGCATCGAGAGACTTGTCACAAATTGCACACAAGTGATTCAGTCTCTCTTTATACCATGTTCATGTGCATACTGTACATATACGTGTGCGTACACACAGAGACACAAGCACCCACGTGTGTTTAATGTACACATGTACCAATGTAGTATGTATGTATGTATTATTATTAATAGCATGTCAATATATACGTGTATGTTAGTATATATATGGTCAGCTGCCACTGTTAGTTAAGGGTAGGGATTCAGTGTGTGGGTGTCATGTGTGAGTTTGGTATACAGTGAAAGTCAGTTATGGTAACTTGTGTACCGCTCAGCTACAGTATGAGTATAACACAAACTTCGTAGATAGAGGAGAAAATTGACGAGTATCACACTCGGAGGGGATACTTGAATGACTAATCACTGGTACTATTACCCCAAACCAGCCTGCTACACTGAAACAGTGTTTAAGCAAGCTGGGGGGCGGTAACTCTGACTGGGGAGGCAATCACTGGTTCCCAGTCAATAGGGCGGAGTTACTGCCCCCCCCCCCCCCAGCTTGCTTAACACTGTTTCAGTGTGGCAGGTTGTTTTGGGGTAATAGTACCAGTGATTAGTGATTCAACTTCGTAGATTAACTGAATTAATGTTGTTTTGTGAATATCGTGAATATCGAAATCGTGAATGTAATCAGGTATGGAGGAATGCCCACTGTGTATGACTGTATGCTCGTATGAACGGCTCTGTGCCCTTGTATGTATGTACATACACACATACCTGCATAACTGTAATGCAGTAATACTAACCATGCAACTTTGTTCTAACGAATATGCTATTTGGCTCGCTACTCCACTATTTCTGTGCACATGTATTATACATAATTATGGTGTATTGTACTATGTTTTCTATTGATGATAATTGAACACTCATACAGTAATACCATAATTGTAATACTATATTATATTTTAATACTACAGTAATACTATGTTATATTGTAATACTACAGTAATACTATATTTTAGTGCAAACCTGTACCTAATTTCATAGGTTGTGAATTGATTGTGGGAGCATGAAGAGCCCACTGTCTGTACCCGTGTGCACTGTGATATGCCTATACCTATTTACGTAGCCCCTGCTTAGCAATGCCTGCCTCCCGATCATTCGTCTTGTCCCTTATTGCAGGCACTAGGCCAGGCCATCCCGGGGGATTCCCCTTTGGACAGCTCCCTGATTGATTGGATCAGGATGGGGACAACGGTGGCCACCAACGCTCTTCTGGAGAGGAAGGGGGAACGGGTCGCACTGCTCATTACCGAGGGGTTCAGGGATCTGCTGCACATTGGGAACCAGTCTCGTCCGGAGATCTTTGATCTGGTGAGTTCTGGTGAGTTGGCTTGTTCTTTTGTTGGCTCCTACCGACCCTCTGTCAGAGAAGGATACACATTTGTGTGCATGGAGAGCATCATGCAATGATGCATGCTATATACGTACGTTCTGCACACGTACACACACACGCACGCACACACACACACATTTAAGAGAGAGAGAGAGAGAGAGTTACGCTAACCCACCATTCCCTCCCAGCGAATCACGTGCCCGGAGACCTTGTACGAGGAGATTGTTGAAGTCAAAGAGCGTGTAGGTCTCAGTAGTAGGGACTGCCAACTTGACTGGTCTGACTCGCAGGCAGTGGAGGGCAGGAACGGGGAGAAGGTAAGGTGGGGGGCATCTTCAGTGGGCGGAGCATCCAAGTAGTCTCCACCCCTTTGTTATTGCGCAATATACTAGCAAGGCGAAGGTAGGGACCGGTTTGCGAGAGTAGCATCCAAGGTGGGTGGGCGGGTTGCATAGGTAGGTAGGTGGAGCTCTGAGGTGGGTGGGGCATTCAAGATGGATGGGTCCTGAAGTGGGTGGGGCATTTGAAGTGGATGGGGTCCTGAAGTGGGTGGGGCATTCAAGATGGATGGGTCCTGAAGTGGGTGGGGCATTTGAAGTGGATGGGGTCCTGAAGTGGGTGGGGCATTCAAGATGGATGGGTCCTGAAGTGGGTGGGGCATTTGAGGTGGGTGTGGCCCTCAGGTGGGCGGGGGGGTTCAAGGTGGTACACATGTATGTACACTGTCAGTTTAGGAGTGAACCAGATGCTTCCCTTCCTCTTAGCTCCACGTCACTCAGGTGCTAGACAAGGAGACGCTGAGGAAGGACCTGCTTGCCCTTCGTGCTAAGGGAATTGCGAGCCTGGCTGTTGTCCTAATGCATTCTTACATCTATCCCGACCATGAGAAGGAGGTGGGGCTTGTTGCCATGGAGATGGGATTCAAACATGTGTCATTGTCGTCGGATGTCATGCCAATGGTTCGAATAGTTCCCAGAGGATTTACGGGTGAGCGGTACTGGATGGTGCTAAGTACAGTGGAACTCTTTAATAAAGGACACTCTGAATGGAGGACACCTCTGCAGTCCTAACGACATAGAGCTGTGTACAAATCTACCTCTTAATTAGGAACACCTCTCTACACAGACAGACAGCTGGGTCCCAAAAGTGTCCTCCATAAAAGGTTGCACTGTATATGCATGTATGTACGTATGTATGTATGTATGTACGTATGCATATTTGTATGTCCTGCTGTGGATGGTGTTGTGGCGATTGATGATGGAGTGGGGGTGATTATCTGTGAACCTTTTGTGTCTTCACTCCCAATGGGGTAAGACAAAGGCCACTGTCTGGTATAGAGCTGCCTGCAAATATGCCTCTAAATTAGAAACACCTCTCTATACAGGACAGACAACCGGGGCCCAAAGGTGTCCTCTATAGAGAGGTTCCACTGAATGTGTGACTGCTCCCACCCACCATCTCCATCTAATTTGTGAATGTACCTATACAGAGCCAGATGTTCATCCCTTTAAGGTAGCCTCGTATGGCTCCCGGTGAATAACTTCCTCCTTTGTGCCAGGGTGGGGCCCACCATGCTGATGACATAGAATGCGTTCAATTATCCCGGTTGTGTTCCCATTAACATGTGTACACTGGAATTGCATTCTTGACCTCCGTCTCCTTGGTGAGGAGTTGTGCTTCACCAGGAGTAGATGATATTTTATGGTTTCCCTCATTCTTGTGACTTTCCAACAAATCTCCCTCCACACACTCTTTCCCATTCTCCCTCATTCTGCCTTTCATCGTGCAATCATTCACCTTCTCTATCTCTTCATCTCTTCCTCAATTTCCCTCCACCCTTCCTACCCCTGCTGTTCCAATTCCCTTCCTTCCTCTCCCTCATCCTCTTTCCACCCCTCTATCCCCTTCCGTACTCTTCCCTCCTCTCTCCTCCCCTCCCCTCCTCTCTCCTCCCCTCTCCCTCCCCTCCCCTCCCATCTTCCTCCCCTCCCTTCCCTTTCCTTCCCCTCTCCCTCCCCTCCCCTCCCCTCCTCCTCCCTCCCCTCCCCTTCCCTCTCCCTCCCCTCTCCTCGCCTCTCCCTCCCCTACGATCCCCTCTTCCTCCCCTCCCCTTCCCTCTTCCTCCCCTCCCCTCCCTCCCCTCCCCTTCCCTCTCCCTCCCCTTCCCTCTCCCTCCCCTCTCCTCCCCTCCCATCTCCCTTTCCCTCCCCTCCTCTCTCCTCCTCCCTCCCCTCCCCTCTCCTCCCCTCCCCCTCCTTTCTACAGCGTGTGCCGATGCATACCTCACCCCCATCATCCAGAGCTACATCAACAGCTTCTCCTCCGGTTTCACTGACCCTGCTTCACTCAACGTGCTCTTCATGCAGTCCGATGGAGGACTGACACCAATGAGCCAGTTCATTGGATCCCATGCCATCCTGTCGGGCCCGGCTGGAGGAGTGGTGGGTGGAGTGTTACTATTTTTAGAATACATAGGATTGATGTTACAATTTACAGTGGGACCTCTTTCTAAAGGACACTCCAAATAAGGGACACCTCTCTAATGAGGACACTGTCTGCAGTCCCAACCACATAGAGCTGTGTACAAATCTACCTCTAAATTAGGGACATCTTTCTATACAGGGCAGCCAGCTGGGTCCCAATGGTGTCCTCTACACAGAGGTTCAGAGAGGTTCCATTCCATGTAGTGCATATGCTCTATGTGATTTGCATGCACCTGAGTGCTGGTCTCGTGTCGTGTATGTGGTTGTTAATGCTAATAGATTCCCCTAGAGTATGCCCGGCTTGCTAGCCCCTACTCCTGTCCTGAGATGCATGGACTGGTCTGCCGGGATAGGTTGGTCTTGGTGTGGGTGTGTCCACTTGTGATTATCTTAGCGGTTCTATTAGTTGCCATAGCACCCCTAGCATGGTGTGTTTGCTGTGTTCTTGTCTCTTCCTGTGCAGGTTGGTTACGCCATGACGACGTACCATCATGACACGCACAAACCAGTTATCGGCTTTGACATGGGAGGTCAGTGTGGGGAGGTCAGTGTGGGGGGTCAGTGCGGGGAGGTCAGTGCGGGGAGGTCAGTGTGGGGGGTCAGTGTGGGGAGGTCAGTGTGGGGAGGGTCGGTGTGGGGGTCAGTGTGGGGGTCAGTGTGGGGAGGTCAGTGTGGGGAGGTCAGTGCGGGGAGGTCAGTGTGGGGGGTCAGTGTGGGGAGGTCAGTGTGGGGAGGGTCGGTGTGGGGGTCAGTGTGGGGGTCAGTGTGGGGAGGTCAGTGTGGGGAGGTCAGTGTGGGGAGGTCAGTGTGGGGAGGTCAGTGTGGGGGGTCAGTGCGGGGAGGTCAGTGTGGGAGGTCAGTGTGGGGAGGTCAGTGTGGGGAGGTCAGTGTGGGGAGGTCAGTGTGGGGGGTCAGTGCGGGGAGGTCAGTGTGGGAGGTCAGTGTGGGGAGGTCAGTAGGGTGTGTGTGACTCAATTATTTCAATTTATTTGTATCTTCACGTGTGCTAAACAGTTCGGGTGTATGAAGATGTATGAAGTACGAAAATGTACTACTAAAACCTTTTACCGATTGGTTGATATTCCAAGACTGCACTCTCAGCACTGGCTCGTGTGGAGGAGAGAAGAGCTCCATCATCAGCAAACAAGCACTCAGTGATCTTCCTCTGTTCAGCATTTCTGGTGTACTTTCGGAACAGCTTATGTCCATCTTATACTTTAGTTGGATACCCACTCCATCATGCTCTTCCACCCTGGCAGCCCAGTGCTCCATCACTAGGCAAGTGTACAGGTTGAATAGTACTGGTGCCATACAGCACCCCTGCCTCAGACCATTCTCTACACTGATCTCCTCCAGGAGCTTCCCCTCTACACAGATGTTCACTTCCATGCCAGGGTGGAAGGAACGGATCAGCTGAACAGTCGTCTCTGGTACTCCGAGGTTCCTCAAGGCTACCCCATAGCATCTGTAGGCACAGAATCATACGCTTTCTTGAGGTCTATGAAGCTGAGAAAGGAGTTGTTTCTGTGTTCTGTGTGACAGTCCTTTCCCTTCTCATCACACACACACTTACACATTTTATTGGGACCAACCCTTGTCTCCCTCTTTGGATGTCACAGATGCACCTCCATATTACCTTCCCCCCATGTCTCCTCGCCTGTGCTTCCTCAGCTTTCTTCAAAAGCCACTCATCCTTAGCCTCCCTTGTCACTCTTTTGGCCTCTCTGCGCGCATTTCTGAAATTGATTCTGTGCTTAAGTACTTTAAGTAGATCTGATTTCTCTTGTCAAACAGTGGCTGAAGCTTAGGTGCACTCTTCACAAACCAATCTGGGTTTCTTCTAGTCTGCTTTCGCAGGATAGATTCTGCTGCTTCACATAAAGTAGACTTCAATAGATTCCACTTCTCTTCTGCCGATCCTTCATTCTTCCATTTAGACTTCAAACTCTGTGCAATCCTGTCTTGAGCGGTTCTCTTGGTTGTAAGCTGCCCCTGGTCATCAACAATGTCACCTTTGAGGTGGTGGTTTCCTGTACTTGTTCACTGACCCAACCAATAATTTCCTTCGGAGCAACTGATGGTCTGTGTGGCATTCTGCACCTCGCATCACCTCAACATCTGTATACTTCCTACACTCTGACTACCTCATGATTACAAAATCTATACAGTGTCCTATTTTGTTCCTGGGTGCTGCCCATTGGCCTTCCTTATTGGCTTTTTCTGAAACCAGCTGTTAACTGCACACTGTTGCTTCGTTAGTGGAAAGAAGGACAACAATTCCTTGCCGGCTTCATTAAGACACCCATGCCCGTGTGGGGCTCTCACATACGCATGTACCACCACACACCATCGGCTTCCCTCTACCCAACCCGAGCATTGAAATCCCCAAGTACAACGTAGCCCTCTCGAGGTGGAATGGCAGAGAGTGCCTGCTGTAGATCAGCATAGAACTGTTCCTTTTCCTCCCGACTGGCTCCAAAGGTAGGTGCATAGCAGGGTACAGGACATGAAGACAGTCATTCTTGTGTCTCCGCATAGCCAATGTAGCTACAATCAATCGTGAACTCCATGCTCTCCATTTGGTACCTCCTTCTTTCCATGCCTCCTTGGCTTTACTACTTAACACTAGGACAACACCTTCCCCTCCTTGACTCATCAGAATCTGGAGTGTTCCTTCCCGCTGATAGCACTGTACTGTTCCCAACTCTGTTGTAAGTTTCATCCCACATACCATTTTGTTTCCTGTAGGGCTGCACATCAATCTTGTACCTATTTAGCTCACTCACGACCTGATCAATCCTTCGTTCTTTGGCATTAGCTACTTCAGTTGCCTCGCTGTCTGTACAGGCCCCTCAACATCGACCAACGACCTGACATTCCATGTCACCAGGGACCATACTGCCGTTTTCCGCCTATGTCTTGTTCTAAGTGCAGTAAAAGGTGTCTCTCTCTCAGTAGGTTGCAAACCTATCTGAGGTGAACAAACTTGGCAAGAGCCGAGTGATACCATCTGACGATACCCCATACTCATACTCATGATATTCCAAGTTTGCGTTCAGTTTACCTCAGCTTTCACCAGTTGCACAGAGTGTACAATCGCCCAGGAGTCACTGACAAGCACAGTGTTTAGTAGCACTGACCCCCACCACACACACACACGTGCGTACAAACTGTATACATATGTATGTACATCGAAACATGTATTTCTTCTCTTCATAGGCACTTCCACGGATGTATCCCGCTATGCTGGAGAGTACGAGCATGTGTTTGAGTCCACAACAGCTGGTGTGCCCATTCAGGCCCCTCAGCTCGACATCAACACTGTTGCTGCAGGGGGTGGGTCCAGGCTTTTCTTCAGATCGGGGATGTTTGTGGTGGGACCCGAATCATCTGGAGCCCATCCAGGGCCAACCTGCTACGGCAAAGGTATTGTGGACATTGCAGGAAGGCACCTCTGTGGAGGTCACATGACTCTCATGTGACCTCCACTGCATTATCCTTCTATCATGCGTAATTCACGCAATTCTTCTAGTGTGATGCTACCACTTACAAGCTCTTACATAAGAGATATTGATGATAGCCCATTTCAGCCAATCACATGTTGTAGCGCTCATCTCTTCCATCATCAGAAGCCGTCCCAATCACAATCACATTATGCACGTATAAAGCCGTACGTACGTATGTACATACATACATACATACCTATGTGGAGGATTGTTGGTATTGGTGGCTGTTTAAACTGGTGTTGACAAAATTAACTTGCGTGATGGTGGGAGCAACAACTCGGTAGCAGAACACTAGCACGAGAAGGCAGAGACTCACCTTCTACCTTTTTATGCAGTAAATTCCTTAGTCCCTCTACAGAGAGCTTGTGAACAGCAGTGGTAAGATTGGATCTGTGAAGTACACGTTTCTGAGCTCGTGCTATGCTTGTAAGGCTGCAGGATGCCGCAGCTCAGGAGGAGAGGCCACAGGAGAAGAGCATAAGGAGATGTAGGAGTGTGACTGATTCCATGGCTCGCATGGCTGAAACTCCGTGTTAGAGCGTAGGTCACGGGTGCAGGCTCAGTTGATGGTCTTGTTACCCTGTGGCCTCTCCTCCTGAGCTGTGATGTCCTGCAGCTCCTTCACAGGATTGGGTCTTGTCTGTAGACCGGACTAATTGGACTGCGTCTCACCATCTCATTCCCGGCCAGTTGTGGTGATGCCCACCATGTCTACCCCCCCCCTTCTGTTCCTCTCCTCCTGTGCAGGTGGTCCTCTTGCCATCACTGACGCCAACCTTGTTCTCGGCCGACTGCTTCCTGAGCACTTTCCCAAGATCTTTGGACCCAACGAGGACCAGCCTCTGGACAAGAAGGCCACTTTGGAAGCTTTTGATAAGCTGACAGAGGAGGTAAGAGTGTGCACGTCGGTGTGGGACTTGTGTGCTTGCGCAGTGTGACAGTAACTGTGTACATGTTTACTGCATGCGGGTGTGCCTGGAACAGACTCTGCTGTGAGCACCTTGCTATGGATTTTTGGTGATTTGACTTGGGAAAAGTGGTAAGTATGCGGGAGGACCAATCAAAACTGCCAACAAGGGTTATTTCATTACAGCTTCGTGGCCGTATTAACATGCTTACTCACCTTTG
>CATKZD010000132.1:0-17124 GCA_949841015.1 Aplysina aerophoba
TACTACCAACAAGGATCTTCTCGACCTTACCAGGTCAGTGATTGGCAAGGCCAAGGTTATTTGGTCCTGGACGGGTTGGATCCCGACACAGAGTACTACGTCAATGTGACAGCTGTGGCTGACAAATTTGAGAGTGATGCCAGTAATGGACTCAGGGTGGTGACACTGCCTGTAGCTGCATTAGATACTCCTATGGATATGAGTGTGAATCACTCAACCACTGATGATGAAAAGGTTGATATCACTTTGATGTGGTCAAAGCCAGGTAACGACTCTGGACTAACTGGCTATCAGATACAGTACAGTTGGGAGAGCAAGTGGGACCCAAGCCGGTTTGTGAAGAGGCAGTCAGAACGTAAAACAATGTCTGTGAATGTCACTGACACCTCACACACACTAAAAGATGTGGAAGGATTTGCTGAGTACTGCTTTGCAGTGTCAGCTCTGTATGACGGAGGAGAGGAATCAAATGCAACAGCTGAACAATGTACCACCACACCGGAGACCAGTGAGTGCGTGTAGGGCAGTTGATGTCCAGCAGTTAGTTCCTCCTCTAGAAAGTGTGTGACCCCTCCCCCTGCCCCTCCCTCATGCCCACAGAGCCCTCTCCCCCACTGCACCTCCGTCAAGTACACAGTTCTGTGACTACTTCCAGTGTTCGACTGCAGTGGGATGCCCCAGACCCTCCCAATGGGAACATCACACATTTCAAGGTGACATGTGACACATTCAGAAGTGAACCTGACATGGTGGTTTATTGTCCCTCCTCCTCCCCTTCCTCCTCCCCTCCCCCTCCCCCTCCCCACTACAGGTGTACTACCAACAAGGATCTTCTCGACAGTACCAGGTCAGTGACTGGCAAGGCCAAGGGTATGTGGTCCTGGACAGGTTGGATCCCAACACAGAGTACTACGTCAATGTGACAGCTGTGACTGACACATTTGAGAGTGACGCCAGTAATGGACTCAGGGTGGTGACACTGCATGTAGCTGCATTAGCTGCATCAGCAACAGGTGTGTGTGCATGTGCGTGAGTGAGAGAGTGAGAGAGAGAGAGAGTGAGAGTGAGAAATGATGTATATACGTACACTCTTGCATTGTCTACTGCATCTGACTTAATGTCAATGCTGCATTCTCCTTTCAGGCACTCCTGGTTGGGTGGTTGCTGTGATAGTGATTGTCATTCTCCTCATACTCATCATCTGCATCATTGTGGTTGCAGTTGTGTTGTGGTAAGAGCTGGTTGGGTAGCTATGGCAGTGTCTGAGACACAGCAATAGAGCTGCCTTTTGTGCTCTGTACATTTGTTGCTCTCACCTATAGACATAGTAGTCAGTGCTACTGCATGAATGTATTTGAGATAGGGCAATGCAGTTAGCAAAAGACAGTGTGATCTCATACAGGTTCATTGCTGTGTGACAATGATGAACTGGCAAGGTATTGAGCTTATAGCACAGCATTAACTTCAATGGGGTACAGAACGTTTCGGTCCGTGGACCTTCTTCAGCTGTAATACCATCTGTATTACAGCTGAAGAAGGTCCACGGACCGAAACGTTCTGTACCCCATTGAAGTTAATGCTGTGCTATAAGCTCAATACCTTGCCAGTTCATCGTATTACAGCTGAAGAAGGTCCACGGACCGAAACGTTCTGTACCCCATTGAAGTTAATGCTGTGCTATAAGCTCAATACCTTGCCAGTTCATCGTATTACAGCTGAAGAAGGTCCACGGACCGAAACGTTCTGTACCCCATTGAAGTTAATGCTGTGCTATAAGCTCAATACCTTGCCAGTTCAAAAGACAGTGTGTACTGCCATAATTTATATTATGTTATTATGTCCATGCACTGTTCAGTGAGTGAAAGCCGCTTCCGTACACTCTGCCTGCAGTTGTGTGCTGGCAAAGAGAGCTGGGAAGTATGATGTGCCTGCAGCGGAGAAGACAAGCAAGGTGAACTATGTGTATGAGATGGAAGAGGAAGAAGGCTCGAAGAAGGAGGAAGTGGATGAGAAATCCCCTGTTCTTGTCACTGCAACATGAAGAGGCAGTGTTATAGGGATCTATTGGCACTCTGTTTAGTATATATGCCATTGACAGAGTGGTAGCTGTGATCAACTGCTCATAACCACTTATAGCCATACTTGTCTGCATGCTATGCACACGCACTATAGTCTAGTCCACTGACTGTGCTGTAGATCACTGCTGTTGTTATTGCAGTTAACCCACTTCAGTTGACTTTGAGGGCAGGCTTGAAATTAGCTGGATCCAATCATCAGGAGTGCAATCACATGTACATGCAACGAGTTAATTGAAGTTGAAGCCAGTGTGCAGTCATTGTATATACATGTCATCCAGATTGATACTCCTTGTTGGATGCACATGTGCGCATGATGTGGTATGGCACAACAGTGTGTGGTGGCTGATACGCATGGATTGTGCGTGTTAAATTAACCATGTGTGTCTGGTGATTGAGTGCAAGTCTCCTCATTGCACAAGCAATTTTCTGGCATGCATGAGATGTGTGAGACATAATAAGAATGCCTTGTATGCACACACACACACACGTATGTACCATGTGAGACATCTATTGGTGCATTAATGACAGTGTCATTACAATTTCAATCCCCACTCCCGCCCACCCACACACACACACTCATAATTACTTGTTCTGGCAGTTCTGCATGGGGCAATGTGGACCTAGTATGCTCCGCACATGGTGCACTCTAAGAAACACATGAATATAGATATGCATTAAATATTATATGTATGTATATACTGCCGCGCTGCTGCATTTGGGATGTAGCTAAACAGTATATAAAGTGTTTACATACATACATATAACTATATAGTTGAACACAAGATGCTGTGCATGGGGCAAGCACACACACGCCTACACAATGGCATGTAGCTACGTAGCTAGCTACATACACACTTAACACACTGTGCACTGCACTTAACCGCATGTAGCTAACAGCACACAGATTTGCTTGTAAAAATCCACAACCCGAGGTCCATTATGCATATATACTCACGGAGCTAGGTACACCCAGCATAGATATTCTATGCAGAATATCTTTGCAACCAGATAGACCGTCCACTCACGCCCAAGGCCTAGGCGCGCGCGCTAGGCGATTAATTGGGAGGTCTAGCCCGGCTAGCTACTGCGCGATCGGCGGGATGGAAGCAGCCGTGCAGCCGGGTGCGACGATGTTGACTCCGGTGTACGTACGTAGCGGCGAGGTGTTTTCAAAGTGTACGTGACGGAAGTACCTACGGTACGGGTTCGCTAGTGGAGTGGTTCGTTCGACACAGCTGGGCAGAGGTTTAGAGTTTCTCCAGCAATGAAAGGGCCTCTCTTCACCAGAAATGCAGCTGTTGTGCTTCTAGTGGTGGTCTTGGCAGGAGGTAAGGAAGAATTAGCTAGCTAACAATGTGAGGTACATGGGGAGAGACAGGACTGATGTTCACTGCCAATATTACTGCATGGAGTGGCCCTATGTAGCATTCACTTCCTTTAGCTACACACTAATATTCAGTGTGTTAGTCTGTGATGATTACATGATCACAT
Organism: Aplysina aerophoba; assembly: GCA_949841015.1. Lineage (NCBI taxonomy): Eukaryota > Metazoa > Porifera > Demospongiae > Verongiida > Aplysinidae > Aplysina > Aplysina aerophoba. Next base: position 3,570 of record CATKZD010000132.1, read on the forward strand.
GACAAATTATCTCCACGAGTGGTTGCTCCACAGGGTAGGCTGTGTCCTTCTGCATGATTCTGCTATATACGCAATTGTTGCACCGATGCACACTGCAGAGGCATCATCCACCCTGCTGGGTATGATCATAGATAGTAGATGAGTGTTCTCTACTATCTATGGTATGATGAACTCAGTGGGGATGCCAGAATTTGCAGGGGAGAGTACAACTGCACTAATGGATATGACAAGTGCCACAGTGGAGCCCACAATCACCCCAACAGAGCCTTCAACTGCTCCTGGGTTCAGTGAGACTGGTGAGTGGGACAGGGCCACATGAAGGACGTGTGGAGATTTTTTTTTACAATGACACTTGGGGCACCGTGCGCGACAACCACTGGAACTTGAACGATGGACTGGTGGTGTGCCGCCAACTGGGCTATCCAGGGGTCCTAAGTGTATACAAGCGAGCACATTTTGGAGAAGGGACCGTGGTCCCGTTTTGTTTGACAATTTGAACTGCAAAGGTAATGAGAGCAACCTTACTGTCCTAATGGTGATGTCAACTGTGATCACAGTGAAGATGCTGGAGTAACATGTGCCAGAGAGACCCTAGCCCTAGCTCTGTCTCCAACCTCGACAACAAAGTGACCTACAGCAACCACCTCGATACCGATGATGCCACATTCTACTGTAGATGAGGGGCAACAAGGGGCGGAGAATTGCACTGGATACATACTTGCTTGTGGGGATACTCATTTGGTTTAAGTTTTGGTTGATTGAACTAAATTGATCATCAGTTTATAACACTGTGCTTACTGTCCTGAGACCTTTTGCATACATCCATTGGCAGAAAGTTAGGATTCAACATTTGACTATCTCTGTTGGTTATTTCCACCACATATAGGGACAGTATCTTACACTGAAAATAGTTCTGCCCAGTATTCCTCCAGTCTCATCACACCAGCTCCTTCAGCGGTAGTGAAACCTACAGCTGCATCAGGTGTGTGCGCACGTGCATGTGCGTGTGTGTGTTTGCACGCTGCATGCATTACCTAGCGTAGCGTAATGTGAATTAATATAATTATGTATTATTGTGCATTCTCCTTTCAGGCACTCCTGGTTGGGTGGTTGCTGTGATAGTGATTGTCATTCTCCTCATACTCATCATCTGCATCATTGTGATTGCAGTTGTGCTGTGGTAAGAGCTGGTTAAGTAGCTATGGCAGTGTCTGAGACACAGCAATAGAGCTGCCTTTTGTACTCTGTACACTTGTTGCTCTCACCTATAGACAAGTAGTCAGTGCTACTGCATGAATGTATTTGAGATAGGGCAATGCAGAATTGACAAAGGAGAGTGTGCAGTATACACCAATGTACTGCCATAATTATTATGTTATTATGTCCATGCACTATTTAGTGAGTGAAAGCCGCTTCCGTATACTCTGCCTGCAGTTGTGTGCTGGCAAAGAGAGCAGGGGAGTATGATGTGCCTGCAGCGGAGAAGACAAGCAAGGTGAACTATGTGTATGAGATGGAAGAGGAAGAAGGCTCGAAGAAGGAGGAAGTGGATGAGGAATCCCCTGTCCTTGTCACTGCAACATGAAGAGGCAATGTTGTAGGCCTAATGGCACTCTGTTTAGTATATATGCCATTGACGGTGGTAGCTGTGATCAACTGCTCGTATTCACTAACCATATATATACATATATACGTATACTTGCCTGCCTACTACACTGGCAGTAGAGCTGCTGTTGATATTGCAATTTACCCACTCTGAGGGCAGATATGCACTTGAAATCAGAGTCCAATTATTTTGAGGAATGTATGCATAGCGAGTTGAAGTTGAAGCCAGTGTGCAGACAAGTAGGCATGGATTGTGCATATCAGGCATGCACACACAGCAGCCACATTTGCCAAGTGTCAATGCTTGCATGATGCATGTGTGTTTGTGTTAATTGCATGATGTGGTATACATTCGTGGTACAATGCGATTTGCACAGTGGTGTGGTAAAATGTGTGCAGTGTGTGTGTGTGTGTGTGTGTGTGTGTGTGTGTGTGTGTGTGCAGTGTGTGTGTGTGTGTGTGTGTGTGTGTGTGTGTGTGTGTGTGTGTTTCACGATACGCATGATGTGGTATGGCACAACAGTGTGTGGTGGCTGATACGCATGGATTGTGTGTGTTAAATGTGTGTGTATCTGGCGATTGAGTGCAAGTCTCCTCATTGCACAAGCAATTTCTAGCACACACTAGTGTGTCTTACGTAATATATATATATATATATATATGTATACATACATATATAGTTCGGTAGGGAGCTCTATATCTGATTTGTTAGTTAGTATTGCATAATAAGAATACCTTGCATGCACACACACACGTGTGTACCATGTGAAACATCTATTGGTGCATTAATGACAGTGTCATTACAATTTCCATCCCCGCTCCTGCCCCACCCACCCACACTCATAATTACTTGTTCTGACAGTTCTGCACGGGGCAATGTGGACCTAGTGTGTTCCACACATGATGCACTCTATGAATATATATGTGTACACCCCAATACTGCTGCATTTGGTAGCTAAACAGTACTTATATGAACCATTATACAACATATAACTAGTTGAACACAAGACACTGCATGTCCATGGGGCAAGCACACAATGTGGACTGCACTGGATCACATGTAGCCAGCTACAGCAGACTTAGATGTACATAAAAGCAACCCAAGGTCTGGGTTAATGCAAGCATGCGAGATACACAGCTGACTACACCTTCAGCCTTATCGCCACTTTCAATCTTCAGCTCTGTAAGACGCATGTAGCTAGCGAAGCGCTTACGGTGAACCTGAATCTTACTTTATGGTCTCATGCAGCAATGCCTCATTCCATGTCTCCCTCTCGGAAAGTAAGTAGTGTCTCCAACCGTTTTGCAGACTGCTGCTGCGTAGCCTGGCCAGTTGGACCGTCCCACTCAAACGCCCGAGGCCTACCCAGCGATTAGACGGGACAGCCTGGGTAGCCAGACTAGCTATTGCGCGATCGGCGGACGACGAATAAAGCGTGCGCGAGGAAAGTGCCCTGGGAAAACATATAAAGGTAGTGTCCACTCGAGTGTAGCCGCGAGGCGTTTGAAACTGTTTACGACGGAAGTACCTATTCAGTACTGTAGTCGGGTCGCCAGTAGTCTCGCAGGGCCAGACCCTTTTCGGTATTGCGCAAGTGCGCTTGCGCAATACCGGAAAGGGTCTGGCCCCGCGAGACTAGGTCGCCAGTAGCGGCTCATTCGACACAGCTAGGTAGCGGTCTAGAGATTCTCCAGCAATGAAAGAGCCTCTCTTTACCAGAAATGTAGCTGTTGTGCTTCTTGTGGTAGTCTTGGCAAGAGGTAAGGAAGAGGTAGCTAGCTAGCTAGCAATGTATGGAGAGGCAGAACTGTAGTCGCTGCCCCTCTGCCGACGTTGGTGTAAGCGCCCGGCGGCGGAGAGGGTCCAGCCGCTAGACTTAACTGTACGCTGCACACTGAAAGGCTATGGTAGCTAATCAGAATAACTTGTGGCATTCACTTCCTTTGCAGCAGTGGAGTATTAGTGGGTTAGTCTGTGATCCATGAGGATTTGTAATTAGTTTATCACATGACAAGTTATCTCAGTGTTAGCCAATCATGAGAGGTTGCTTTATGTGGTGCGCTGTGACATTGTGCTACATATTTCCTGCACCGATGCTCACAGCTGCAGATGCATCATCCACCCTGCTGGGTATGAAGAGCTCAGCGGGGATGGCAGACTTTACATGGGAAGCAACGACTGCACTAATGGAGACGACAAGTGGTACAGCGGGGTTAGGGTCTGCAAGTACCATGGCGGAGCCCTCAGGCATGCAAACACAGTCAGCGATCACCATGGATACCACCGTTTTTGTTGCACCCAGTACTCAAGTAGAGGTTTTCAGTGCTCCAGGATCTATGATGTCGACCTCAGTGGAGTCTGTCAGTACCACGTTGGAACCGTCGAGCATCCCAACAGAGCCTTCAATTGCCCCAGGTTCAGTGAGACTGGTGGATGGGACAGGGCCACACGAAGGACGTGTGGAGATTTTCTACAACGACACTTGGGGCACCGTGTGTGACAACAACTGGAGCTTGAACGATGGACTGGTGGTGTGCCGCCAACTGGGGTATCCAGGGGTCCTAAGGGTATACAAAGGAGCACATTTTGGAGAAGGGACTGGTCCTATTTTGTTTGACAATCTGATATGCAAAGGTACTGAGGACAACCTTACTCAGTGTCCCAATGGTGAAGTCAACTGTGATCACAGTGAAGATGCTGGAGTAACATGTGCCAGAGAGACTGTGTCTCCAAGCTCTACAATTGCAACCAAGGGACCTACAGCAAATTCTTCAGTGCTACCCTTAGCCACTTCTATACTGTCAAGTACTCTGATGGAGATGACAAGTGCTCCAATGGTAGTGACAAGTACTATGTTGGAACCGTCGAACATCCCAACAGAGCCTTCGCCTGCCTCAGGTTCAGTGAGACTGGTGGACGGGACAGGGCCACATGAAGGACGTGTGGAGATTTTCTACAACGACACTTGGGGCACCGTGTGTGACAACAACTGGAGCTTGAACGATGGACTGGTGGTGTGCCGCCAACTGGGGTATCCAGGGGTCCTAAGGGTATACAAACGAGCACATTTTGGAGAAGGGACTGGTCCTATTTTGTTTGACAATCTGATATGCAAAGGTACTGAGGACAACCTTACTCAGTGTCCCAATGGTGAAGTCAACTGTGATCACAGTGAAGATGCTGGAGTAACATGTGCCAGAGAGACTGTGTCTCCAAGCTCTACAATTGCAACCAAGGGACCTACAGCAAATTCTTCAGTGCTACCCTTAGCCACTTCTATACTGTCAAGTACTCTGATGGAGATGACAAGTGCTCCAATGGTAGTGACAAGTACTATGTTGGAACCGTCGAACATCCCAACAGAGCCTTCGCCTGCCTCAGGTTCAGTGAGACTGGTGGACGGGACAGGGCCACATGAAGGACGTGTGGAGATTTTCTACAACGACACTTGGGGCACCGTGTGTGACAACAACTGGAGCTTGAACGATGGACTGGTGGTGTGCCGCCAACTGGGGTATCCAGGGGTCCTAAGGGTATACAAACGAGCACATTTTGGAGAAGGGACTGGTCCTATTTTGTTTGACAATCTGATATGCAAAGGTACTGAGGACAACCTTACTCAGTGTCCCAATGGTGAAGTCAACTGTGATCACAGTGAAGATGCTGGAGTAACATGTGCCAGAGAGTCTGTGTCTTCAAGCTCCATGGTGAAGGAACCTACAGCAAGTACTTCAGCGCTACCCTCACCAGACTTTATGCTGCCAAGTACTCAAGATGTGCAGTCAACTCTCACAGTCGTCACACCCAGTATCCCTATCGCCACACCCGTTATCACACCCAGTACCTCAGTCATCACATCCACACCCCCAGTCACTGACTCAACCACTGCAGCAGCGACACCATCCTCCACTACTGCTTCAACCCAGCCTTCCACTTCCCCCACCCCGGTGAATGTCCAAACTCCTACAGGTGTGACTGTAAGCACTCCACCTGTCACTGACGGTGCAGTTCGGATCACTTTGATGTGGTCAAAGCCAGGTAGCGACTCTGGACTAACTGGCTATCAGATACAGTACAGTTGGGAGAGCAAGTGGGACCCAAGCCGGTTTGTGAAGAGGCAGTCAGAGCGTAAAACAATGTCTGTGACTGTCACTGACGCCTCATACACACTGCAAGATGTGGAAGGATTTGCTGAGTACTGCTTTGCAGTGTCAGCTCTGTATGAGGGAGGAGATGAATCACCTGCAACAGCTGAACAATGTACCACCACACCTGAGACCAGTGAGTGCATGTGGGACAGTTGATGTCTAGTAGCAGTTGGTTCCTCCTCCAGCAAGTGTGGTGACCCCTCCCCCTGCCTCATGCCCACAGAGCCCTCTCCCCCACTGCACCTCCGTCAAGTGCACAGTTCTGTGACTTCTTCTAGTGTTCGACTGCAGTGGGATGCCCCAGACCGTCCCAATGGGAACATCAAACATTTCAAGGTGACATGTGGCACATTCAGAAGTGAAACTGACATGCAAGTTTACTGTCCCTCCCCTCCCCCTTCCCTCCCCTCCCCTCCCCTCCCCTTCCCCCTCCCCACTACAGGTGTACTACCAACAAGGATCTTCTCGACAGTACCAGGTCAGTGACTGGCAAGGCCAAGGGTATGTGGTCCTGGACGGGTTGGATCCCAACACAGAGTACTACGTCAATGTGACAGCTGTGACTGACACATTTGAGAGTGACGCCAGTAATGGACTCAGGGTGGTGACGCTGCATGTAGCTGCATCAGCAACAGGTGTGTGTGCCTGTGCGTGAGTGAGAGAGTGAGAGAGAGAGAAAGAGAGTGAGAAATCATGTATATACGTACACTCTTGCATTGTCGACTGCATCTGACTTAATGTCAATGCTGCATTCTCCTTTCAGGCACTCCTGGTTGGGTGGTTCCTGTGATAGTGATTGTCATTCTCTTACTGATCTGCATCATCGTGGCCACAGTTCTGTTGGGGTATGTCATCGATACTTGAAACACACTCATGTGCTAGTCTTGCATGCCAGCCCTTATCTTCACCTTGATAATATTGTGCAATCACGAAGGTGGGGGCTGGCCTGCGAGAGTACTCATGTCTCCAGTGTAAGGTAACTCGTGTCTGTTGATACAGGTGTGCGCTGTGCTGCATTCTGGGAAGGAGAGAAGCCAAGTACAGTCTATTTGAGCAAGGGAAACCCTCCACACTGCTGCCAGTGATAGAAGATGCAGAGACGAAAGTCTGAGACTTTCAAACCAGAGACTGAGAAGACATTCTACATAGCACGTTTCTTTAGTTAGATAGTTTATAGGAAGTAGAAGTGCAGCATTAAAGAGTTGAGGTCAAATTTAGTCGGCTGAGTTTTGCAACCAATGGGAATGTTGGCTACATACGTACGTACGTGCACGAGGTTAAACAAGAGTAGCTCACAGGCATGCAACACTCATCCCACCCAGCTTCTCAATAGCATAGGTCTACAGCGTGGAGGTTCTCACTCACTGGGGACGTAAGATAGCTACACACAGCTCATCATTTGCGTCAAAAGACTCGGCGAACATCTTCGTACTCACTGGCGCCAGAGAACGCGCTGAGAGCGCGTCGAGCGCGCGCTAGGGCTGAAAATGGCGGGTAAGAGAAGTCCAGAGGAAGATGACAACTTGTCTGCCGCCGATGTATCTGTGAAGAGAGGGAAACATGTGCTATCGGAGGGAATGCTTTCTGTTGACGAAGAGGAGAGCTCGTCGCAGGTCTCTTGCATGCAGTGTGTGGCAGTGCGCACTCCTTCAAAGTCGAGTTCCACCTACGTAGCTACTGCAATTCTTCTCTGCAGACCATTCTCTCTGCCTTCTGGCAGGGAGGTAAGCTGGGACTGTCTTTTTACGAGGTGGAGTCTGCCTCCCTCCACTTCATGGCAGACAGTGCAGAGTGGGAGGACTTCCAGCTAATGAGCAGAGGTACGCACAGTTGGACGAGCACGCACGCACGCACACACGCACGCACGTGGACAACTGCTGCATAGGTTCCTACCACACTTCGCCACAACCGCTCGAAGGATTGTGTTGCCCTCCTCTCCTGGCAGTTCTGTGGCAGGTGTCCCCACACACTGTTGTCCTGAGCTCCAAACAAGATGAGAGGCTGAGGGAAGCAGTCAAGGTGTACAGTAGGTGGTCTGCAGTGTGGTGCGGTGTGCTACGGTGTGGTGTGGTGGGGTGCAGTGTGCTACGGTGTGGTGGGGTGCAGTGTGGTGGGGTGCAGTGGGGTGCGGTGGGGTGCGGTGCGCTACGGTGTGGTGGGGTGCAATGTGGTGCGGTGGGGTGCGGTGCGCTACAGTGTGGTGTGGTGTGGTGTGGTGTGGTGCGGTGCGGTGCGTTACGGTGTGGTGGTGTGGGGTGCGGTGTGGTGTGGTGGGGTGCAGTGTGGTGCGGTGCGGTATGGTGTGGTGGGGTGCAGTGTGGTGTGGTGAGATGTGGTGTGGTGCGACTGTGATGTGTGGTGCGGTGTGGTGTGGTGTGGTGCGACTGTGATGTGGTGATGTGTGGTATGGTGTGGTATGGTGTGGTGTAGTGTGGTGTGATGTGTGGTGCAGTGTGGTATGGTGCAGTGTGGTGTGGTGTGGTGTGGGGCTGTGGTAGTGCTTCAACATGTGTCATGGTTGGACACTGAGTGTTCTGCAGTGACAGGTTGTGTTTAATTGGCTGGGTGTCCATGAGATGATGGCCACAATATGGCCGCACACACCCAGTACAGTCCTTATCGGACACTGCTCTCTCTCCTTCTGTGCTGGCTGCAGCCCAGAAGGATAACTCCCTCTCCCACAGTGTGGATGGCACCACTCCAAGAGATGCCACACTTGAGACGCTGCCGAGCTCTGACTTTGGTAGGAAGGGGCAGTGTGTACCACGCAATGCGGCATGTTACTGGTGGTAGTCTTTGAGGTCCCTTCATTTGGGCAGTGATTGATGCCTGCTGTATCTTGTAACTTCTCTCCTTCCTTCTGTGGCACACCTCCTACCACTCCCACCCTCTCCTCCCTTCCCTCCCTACTTCTTACCACTACCCTCTGCCCTCCCCCAACTACTGTCCCTCCTCCACTTCCCTCTCAGGGTACGAGTCCTGTAAGAGGCGTGTCCTTGCTCTGACCAACCTCCCAGGGATGTCCCCCACCATGACTGAAGACCAGCGGCACATCTACCTCTCCTCTCTCCTGCCACTGGGGAGCACTTGCATGGTCAGCAGACGAGGCAGTGTAGCCTCATTGTAACAACGCTGTGTAGCCACTGTGTGTGCGTGTGTGTGCTGTGCTCAACGACACACTGCATCAGCTGCCGCTGTCTGCTGCAGTGAACGGTACAGCCAATACCATACAGCCAATACCGTACAGCCAATACTGTACAGCCAATACCGTACAGCCAATACTGTACAGCCAATACTGTACAGCCAATACCGTACAGCCAATACTGTACAGCCAATACCGTACAGCCAATACTGTACAGCCAATACTGTACAGCCAATACCGTACAGCCAATACTGTACAGCCAATACCGTACAGCCAATACCGTACAGCCAATACCGTACAGCCAATACTGTACAGCCAATACCGTACAGCCAATACTGTACAGCCAATACCGTACAGCCAATACCGTAGAGCCAATACTGTACAGCCAATACCGTACAGCCAATACCGCACAGCCATTACTGTACCGCCAATACCGCACACAGATAATATTGCCCTAACTGGACAGATTAGCACGAAACACAGCTTTGCGGTGTGCTACGGTTTGAATCTCGGCAAATTGATATTGAGCAGTCTGTACATAGAATGAATCAAGCATGATTGCTGGAGGATTCGGCCAGGTGACACTTCGTCAGCTGTGTGCAATGCTGTACTTGCAAGCATTCTGCTGGCTGGAATGAAGCAGGCTGCAGACTGCAGTCTGCTGTCAATGAGGCAGTCTGCAGTCTGCAGTCTGCTGTCAGTTGTGATTGTTGTACTCTGCAATCGGTGGGATCAACCCGCCTTGACACAGGGCAGGCCACTGTGCAACTAGTATGGCAAATTGGCTGTGTCACCTCACTGCGGTGACTCCTGCCTTACTCCCAATGCTGTAGCAGCTACTGTCTGTCTGTCTGTCTGTGCTCATGTGTACATAGGTGCGAAGTCTGGGTGCCTTGCTGAAGTTCTTGGACAAGAAGAGAGTGGGGATTGAGCTGGAAGCCGCAGGAGTGCGGGTGCCTGTGCTCTCAGTCTCTGCCTTCACCCTGTAAGCACCACGTGTGTACCAAGAGGTAGTGGTCTGGTAGAGGCTCACGGCTACAGCTATAAATATCTGTAGTGATGTCGAGCATTTTATGTAGCACAGGAGATTGCAATAGTACACAACGTTTGGACCACGAAGGTCTTTGTCAGGTACAAAACTGGAACCAGCCACCAAAACCAGTTTTGTACCTGACAACGACCTTCGTGGTCCAAATGTTGTGTACTATAGTTGCTTCAGGTGTGTGTGTGTGTGTGTGTGTGTGTGTGTGTGTGTGTGTGTGTGTGTGTGTGTGTGTGTGTGTGTGTGTGTGTGTGTGTGTGTGTGTGTGTGTGTGTGTGTGTGTGTGTGTGTGTGTGTGTGTGTGTGTGTGTGTGTGTGTGTGTGTGTGTGTGTGTACAGTACGTGTGTGTGTGTGTGTGTGTGTGTGTGTGTGTGTGTGTGTGTGTGTGTGTGTGTGTGTGTGTGTGTGTGTGTGTGTGTGTGTGTGTGTGTGTGTGTGTGTGTGTGTGTGTGTGTGTGTGTGTGTGTGTGTGTGTGTGTGTGTGTGTGTGTGTGTGTGTGTGTGTGTGTGTGTGTGTGTGTGTGTGTGTGTGTGTGTGTGTGTGTGTGTGTGTGTGTGTGTGTGTGTGTGTGTGTGTGTGTGTGTGTGTGTGTGTGTGTGTGTGTGTGTGTGCTAGGCCACCTGACACTGGGAGCAGTGTCTGGTACAGTCAGGGTTGTACAGTTTGAGAGGCTCCATGAGTCTTGCCTTCAGCATCAGACAAGGTACTCTGTGCGGGCTTTCCTCAATCTCTGCTACGTATGCACAAGAAATTCTGTGCAATACCATTCAAGCGAGACTGTTGTGTGTGATAGCGTCTCACTCATCATTATCGTCATGTCTGTAACCTTACCACTCCTCCACTCAGGGACAACATGATGTCCATTAATGAGAACAGCTACTGGTGAGTGGGAAATATACATACAGCAGTATTGTATGTGTGTAGCATTATGTGTATTGTATGTGTGTAGCATTACGTGTATTGTATGTGTGTAGCATTATGTGTATTGTATGTGTGTAGCATTACGTGTATTGTATGTGTGTAGCATTACGTGTATTGTATGTGTGTAGCATTATGTGTGTTGTATGTGTGTAGCATTATGTGTATTGTATGTGTGTGTGTAGCATTATGTGTGTTGTATGTGTGTAGCATTACGTGTATTGTATGTGTGTAGCATTATGTGTATTGTATGTGTGTAGCATTACGTGTATTGTATGTGTGTAGCATTACGTGTATTGTATGTGTGTAGCATTACGTGTATTGTATGTGTGTAGCATTGTGTGTATTGTATGTGTGTAGCATTACGTGTATTGTATGTGTGTAGCATTACGTGTATTGTATGTGTGTAGCATTGTGTGTATTGTATGTGTGTAGCATTACGTGTATTGTATGTGTGTAGCATTACGTGTATTGTATGTGTGTAGCATTACGTGTATTGTATGTGTGTAGCATTGTGTGTATTGTATGTGTGTAGCATTATGTGTATTGTATGTGTGTAGCATTACGTGTATTGTATGTGTGTAGCATTGTGTGTATTGTATGTGTGTAGCATTATGTGTATTGTATGTGTGTAGCATTACGTGTATTGTATGTGTGTAGCATTACGTGTATTGTATGTGTGTAGCATTACGTGTATTGTATGTGTGTAGCATTGTGTGTATTGTATGTGTGTAGCATTATGTGTATTGTATGTGTGTAGCATTACGTGTATTGTATGTGTGTAGCATTGTGTGTATTGTATGTGTGTAGCATTATGTGTATTGTATGTGTGTAGCATTACGTGTATTGTATGTGTGTAGCATTATGTGTATTGTATGTGTGTAGCATTGTGTGTATTGTATGTGTGTAGCATTATGTGTATTGTATGTGTGTAGCATTACGTGTATTGTATGTGTGTAGCATTGTGTGTATTGTATGTGTGTAGCATTACGTGTATTGTATGTGTGTAGCATTACGTGTATTGTATGTGTGTAGCATTATGTGTATTGTATGTGTGTAGCATTACGTGTATTGTATGTGTGTAGCATTACGTGTATTGTATGTGTGTAGCATTATGTGTATTGTATGTGTGTAGCATTATGTGTATTGTATGTGTGTAGCATTACGTGTATTGTATGTGTGTAGCATTACGTGTATTGTATGTGTGTAGCATTACGTGTATTGTATGTGTGTAGCATTGTGTGTATTGTATGTGTGTAGCATTATGTGTATTGTATGTGTGTAGCATTATGTGTATTGTATGCGTGTAGCATTATGTGTATTGTATGTGTGTAGCATTACGTGTATTGTATGTGTGTAGCATTACGTGTATTGTATGTGTGTAGCATTATGTGTATTGTATGTGCTGTATTGGGTGACTACACATGCACACATGTATGTACACACCTCACAGCACACCTGCACCTTCCTATTCTGTGCCTGTTCACTGGAGACCCTCCGCTACCCCTCCAGTGCACTGCAGATATTCCAGAAGGAATCCCACCCCTCCTCATACAAGCTGGGCAGTGGGGCTAAGGAGGGACTGTCTCTCTTCGGTGAGCCGCCTGCACCGGTCTGTGGTCACATGCACCTGTGAGCTGTTGTTGGAGGGCGACAGGAGGAGGGTTTGTTGACGGGATGGAGACTGGACCACTGTATATTGGGTCTCGTTGGGTGTATGCTGTGCTCTTGTAGAGGACAGAACAGGACGTTCAGCTGTGACGTGTTCAGTGTGTGTTGTGTTCTGTGTGTGTTGTGTAGTGACTCCACTTGAGCCAGTGGGGGAGGGGGGGGGGGGGTTATGACGCAGGTCTTCCTGCAGTTTAGGCACACATGCTCGCTCACTGCACTGTGCGTGGTGCAGTGAGCGGCTCGCCATCCGGACATACAACCTGTAGCCTTCACTGTCTGTGGTCAAGGACATGGAATGAACATGGGATGAGGCTTGACTTTGAGGGTGCTGATATGTTAGCGGCCATTTTGTGTGATGTAATAGTCTTCACTGATGTCATCTCCACTTGCAGGTATTGCTAACAGAACACGCTCAAAGCTGGGATCACGACTACTGAGGTGTGTGTGTGTGTGTGTGTGTGTGTGTGTGTGTGTGTGTGTGTGTGTGTGTGTGTGTGTGTGTGTGTGTGTGTGTGTGTGTGTGTGTGTGTGTGTGTGTGTGTGTGTGTGTGTGTGTGTGTGTGTGTGTGTGTGTGTTGTGTGTGTGCACGAGCTTGTGTGTACATGCGTACTTATGTACTGCGTTGGTGTGTGCATAATACTGTGCACTAGCACTGCTGTTGGCAATGCAAACATACGTTTTTTCATCGCTACATGAAATAACCCCAAGTATTTCCTTGGTAACCAGGTTTGGTCTGTCTAAACTAACGGCATAACTTCCTCTCTCTCTCTCTCTCTCTCTCTCTCTGCCCACCCCACTTGTCCCTCCCTTCCCTCCTCTTCCTCCCACACTACTGCAGACTCTGGTTTGCACGCCCTCTGAAGGACCTTGCCACGCTGACAGAGCGACAGGAAGCCATTGCCTTCTTCTCCCAGCAGTGCAACCAGGACGTGATGGGCAGCCTCGCTGACTGCCTCAGGAACATCAAGAACCTGCCAGTGAGGAGAGGAGGGGAGAGGAGGGGAGAGGAGGGGAGGGGAGGGGAG
>CATKZD010000133.1:0-16728 GCA_949841015.1 Aplysina aerophoba
CGGAGGGGGAGGGGGAGGGGAAGAGGAGGGGGGAAGGAGGAGGGGAGAGGAGGGGGGGGAAGAGAAAGTATGTTACGCACGTATGTGGTGATACGTATTCACAAAAGGTTTACATCTGTAATTGAGTTTAAGGTTTGCAATGTTAATAGATGTCTGGTAGTGTACTTAATATCTCACTAATGGGACATGAATATATGATGTATTTGGATAAGCAAAGTATTTTACGGTATATACAGTGTGTACATATATACAATATGTACGTACATGTGTATGTATTCGTAGTGTACATATGTACATGTGACTATAGCTGTGGTGACTTTCAACGTAGCTTACCTTTGCATGTTACATACGTAAATGTGTATCTAGACGGATATTATGTTATCTGTAGTGATGTGGAGCATTCCATGAAGCAGTGCAGTATTTATTATGTACAGTACGCACAAAGGATGTGTTTGTCAGGAAGTTTATGTTTTGATGTTTTAATTTCAAGTCTATCAGCTCCATGTTGGCAAGGCACCTCTTTCTCCTTCTCCTAATGCGGTGCTAGGAAGGACCTTCTCTTGTGTCCTGAGTGTGGGGAGTGTGGGGAGGCAGGGAAAGATCGAGGAGGAGAGAGTCAGGTTGATGTGTGTGCTGTGATGAGGGAGTACAGTGCAGTGGAGTACAGAACACACCTCTACTTTGTGGAATACTCTCACCAGGTGAGGAGTCACATCCCACAGCATACACATGTACACTGTAGGACCGTAGACCCTTCTATACTAAACCTTCATTGCCTTGTAGTCAAAGGTAGACAGAAGTTGAAGTCAGTGGACATTAAGCCAATTCTCGATATAGACCTGAGTGGCTAGGAAGACTCATATCGATCGATTTGTTGCGCTAGCCAGAACACTGAAAAAGTAATTTAGATGCTTCGCAACCTAAGGCATTCACTGATGAAGGTAGCCGTAGGTAGCTGAAATGTCTAAATTACTGTTTCAGTGTTCTGGCTAGCGCAACGAATCGATCGATATAAGCCAATGCTCATTGCTTCTTAATCAGAAGTACGTACGTACGTATGCTCTGCCCCTATGGATAGTTAATTGTATCATGAATGTTCTTGGATGTAGCATTTACAGACGCTGCCTTGTGTAGAGCAAACAGCAACACTGCAACATGATTTGTATGTGGCGTGGGAAGAAGGCTTGGAATCTAGCTAATGTTGGCAATGTTTGGCGAATGGAGAGTTGGCCGTGTAGCACATCAAAGGGACTTTCTTGGTCTCCCCTCGCAGTCACAGTTATCGTTAGCATGCATTCCTCTCTGATGAGGTGAACTCCCATTTTACTGAGAGCGCTAAGCCACCCGTTGCTAGTGAGGCCGTACTAATGATCAGTACTGATTTTGAAATAATCACCAGCATTCACTGCAATGTGGACTGGGAATACCGTATACATACACACGTACATAGTGTAGGAAGGAAGTTAGTATACTGCATGTTCATATTCATAATACATAAGAGTCTATATAAATACGAATGCTTCCAGCACTGAGACCCTACATGAGTGGCTGTCTTGCACTCGGGTTGTTGTTAGGGTATCATTGGCTATTTTGTGTTCAGTGGAGTCTCTGTAGTGTGCATCATTGAGACCAAGAGGGCAGTCCTGTATATAGAGAGATGTCCTGAATCCAGAAGTAGATTTGTGCACAGCTCTATGTGGATGGGATATGCAGAGTCCTCGTTAGAGAGTTACTCTTTATTAAGAGTGTCCTTTATAGAGACATTCCACAGTGTAGAGTTTCAACAGTGCATATCGTCTTCCCATGAACTTGTTACATATTGAATTGTTCTCTGTTGTGCAGTCCTTGGATGACTCTGATGTGACGCTAACAAGCCAGCTTTCTGTTGACAGATTCCACATGCTAGAGCCTCTAGCCAAGCACTGGCGAGGTTGGTCACACTGCAGCCACACTGCTACTGTACGCGAGGTAGACAATGGACTGACAGAGTGTATGTAATGTCTGATTTCTTTGTGTTTCTTCTACGCATTTCTGAATTTGCTGTCTTTCTCAATAACTCCTATTGTGCCCTTGTGCAACTCCCACCCATCTCCATCTTCTCCTTTCTCATCTTTTCCCTCCTCACCCTTCCCATCTCCTCCCCTCTCCTCCCCTCTCCTCCCTTCCCTTCGATCTCCTCCCCTCTCCTCCCCTCTCCTCCCTTCCCTCCCATGTCCTCCCCTCTCCTCCCTTCCCTCCCATGTCCTCCCCTCTCTCCCTTCCTCCCCTCTCATTCCAGGACCCATCAGTCTTGCTGCCTACCTCACAGACGCTGAGGCTGTCTCCCTACTCCAACTCCTCCAGACCTCGCCCGTTCTCAGTGTCAGGAGGAACCTTGCTGTACACGTGGTCTACAAGAGCGGGGTGGGTGGGTGGGGGGGCTCCGCACCGCAGGTGTTGTGTATGTCTGTTGAACTGCTGTGCAGTATTGTGTTGTACTGTGCATGTGTGTATGTCTGTGTGTGTGTGTGTGTGTGTTTGCGTGCATGCATGTATTTGTGTGTGTGCGTGTGCGTGTATTTGTGTGTGCGTGTGTTGTGTTTGTGTGTGTGTTGTGTGTATGCATGTGTGTATGTGTGTTGTGTGTGTGTGTGAGAGCATGTGTGTTGTGTGTTCGCGCGTGCGTGTGCACGTTTATGTGTGCATTCATGCCTACATGTGCAGTATGCATGCGAATGCAAGGACAGTATGTCCTCAACACATTTCCATGCACTAACCTGTTGAATTTCATACTTACTTACACCTCCAGCCCTTCTATCCGGTAAACTACCTGAGAAACGTTGCCCTGCAGAGTGTGCAGACGCCCTACGTCTTCCTGTCCGACATTGACCTTCTCCCAAGCTATGGCAGCTATGAAGCTGTAAAGTAAGATATCAGTGGGACGAGTTGGAATTACGCCTGTAATTTGTCATGTAGAACCCATGCTGTGTTACTCTTTGGTATTTAGTGCAAATGAGTTGCACTCTTTGAAACGTTTTTGATGTTGACTGATGATGTTGTTGTCCTGTCTTGTTGATAGTTGATATAGTTATGTTATAGTTGTTTATGGTATTGTTTAACTGTTGGACTGTTTGCATTACCTATTACGTATGTTGCTCATATAGTGTTTATATATGCCCCTGATGCGTCCACTCCCCCTCTCTTCCCCAGGAGCCTCTTGTCAACCATGGAGGAGTCAGTCACTAAACAGGTACGTACATACGTACGTTGTTGAATGGACAGACTATGTATTCCTTATACATGTACAGTATAGTACATACATACATACATACAGTGGAACCTCTATATGGTGGGCACCATTGGGACTCAGCTGGCTGTCCTGTATAGAGAGGTGTCCCTAATTCAGAGGTAGTTTTGTAGTTGGGACTGCAGGCAGTGTCCTCATTAGAGAGGTGTCCCTTATTCAGAGTGTCCTCTACAGAGAGGTTCCACTGTGTGTAGACGTACCTTGTTCGTACCTTGTATGCTGTGCTTTGAGTTTTGATGATCGATAGGCTTATACATAGCCACATTCTGCGCACGTGTAGCATCTCTTCTTTCTCACCTGCCTTCTGCCTACGTACCTATCTCTTCAAACTGTAATCACTTCAATCACTTTTTTATTTTTGCTATAATTAATTGGTCTTTGTAGATATCGTAGTAATTTAGTAGTACAATAGTTTTGCAATTCCAGATTTCATGCATATACACGTACGCATATGTTTCTTAATTTTCATGGCGTTTGATTAATATTGGTGACAAGTTGACATGAATCAGCAATGAAGTTTTTATGCAAAAGTAGCTGCGACCATTCATTATCCATAGCATGTAAAATCCTTGCAAAATTAACGTGGATGCAGAATTCTCTGCTCAAATTATTGCTCTACGTATCTTGTGTCCCTCTGTGTGGTTCCTTCTCAGCGTGTCCCCCTCTGTGCACCCCCTCCCCTCCCCTCCTGTTCAGGCGCTGGTCATTCCAGCATTTGAGTCTCAACAGTACAAGACGAACTATCCCACCTCCAAAGAGGCTTTGCTGAGAAAGCTCCAACAACGCACACTGCTGCCCTTCAGGCAACATGAGTGGCCGCAGGGACATCAACCGACTGACTACGAGCAGTGGTACCACAGCTCCAAGCCTTACCAGGTACAGAGTGCTACAGCATTGCAATGTACTGTATGTGTGTATTGTTTACTTTAGTATAGATATTATATTTTACTTAATGTATTATATTAAGCGTATTTATATATATATATATATATAAATATATATATATATGTAAAGCTTACACAATCTCTCTGGAAACAGCTCCAGCCAATCATATGTAAAGCTTAGTATAGCAGAAGAAATCCATGTCATTCCTCGAAGCCAACAAGGAATGACTTGGTCCCAGACATCCCAGTCATTCGTTGAAGCCATAATGGTTTCTTCACAATACTGGTCGTTTGTGCCTCGCAACATTGTCTTTCTGTTGTATTCCATGTGTCTCTGCTGCAAGGTGGAGTGGGCAATGGACTATGAGCCGTATGTGGTTACTAGGAGTGACGTCCACAGGTATGACACACGCTTCCTTGGGTTTGGATGGAACAAAGTGTCCCACATCATGAAGATGGATGCTTTAGGGTATTGTGAACATGCATCTACAAACACAAGGGCTTGTACATGTACGTACATGTACATTTATACATATGCATCCATGCTACATACGTACTTACATGCGCACCCCCACACCCCCACCCCCACCCACACCCACACCCACATACACAATGCGGGAGGGAGGGACGTATGCATAGCATTACTTCTTCATCACCATTATGTGACCACCATGGTGTTTTTCCTTCAGATACATGTTCACTGTTGCTCCAAATGTGTTCATGATCCACCTTCCACATGCTCCATCCGTGGACATAACAAAGTTCAGATCTAACGAGGCCTACCGAAGGTGTGTCCCTGTTCCTGTGTGTAATCCTTCTTATGGCAATGGCAATAGCGACAACACCCTTCATAATGAGGCTTCTACTCTGTTAGGGTACTAGCTTAGTGATATATAAATTTAATATCAAGAATTAATTGATTAGTGAATTTTTACCATATCAAACTTTGACCCATTAAATTTGAAATTCATTAATTTATTGCATCACTAAAAGTAGTACCTGTTACAAACAGTATGTATCTGTGTGTACGTACTGACATAATTTATGTGTGTGACTTGACTCACTGTCCTGTGTTGTAAACACATGTGTCCTGTAGTTCAATATCACTGTAACAAGGAGGTAGGGTCTATCAGGTCAGACAAGTGGTCATGCGGTTGTGTGGTGGGATGGAGATACGTAGCTTGTACTAAATGAATTTGAGATGGTGAGGGAGTAAGGGGAAGGTCAATTAATTAAGCTGAGAAGTGCAGTGTACAGTGCAGTACACTGCAGTACAATGTATGACTGTACATTGTTGAGACTATGGGCCCACACATGACACGCCACACTGAATTGTATGTGTGTTTCCTCATTACAGATGTTTGCAGCAATTGAAGGAGGAGTTTGTACAGGAGCTTAGCTCAACCTTTGGTACCACAAAGTATGCCAAAGCGCATAAACATCAGTGATACGCAAACTACGCCATGCACGTATGTATAATTGTAATGAATGGTAGTTTTTAGCTCTGTTGACGTTTTAATGCACTTGCAAGATCACTATGAATTTGTAAATTTTTGTAATCAGTATTTCACCAAGAATGCTGTTCTAACGAGTCCTTGCTACGTGCCTTATTGCATCATTAAAGTCAGCAATTTCATTTAATGATGGCTTTCAAGATCAAGAATTCAACTGCCATTCGATGCAGAGATCCTTAATTAATAACCCAGATTGACAGGAAGACTGATTATATCGTGTGGTGATTTGAAGATACGTTTATGTCAGTCTTGACAGTCTTGATGCAGTGCATGAATGATCTTTGCTTGAAATAGACAAGATAAGGCACATATAATACAATGAGCTTTCCTTCAATTATTTTGCAGCTTGAAGGATGATACAGGTATATGTATTATACGTATGTTGCTTGTCCAATCGCAGAAAAACCAAAAACCAAACTGACCACAATTAAATTTGCTGTACTTAATGACATTTTGGAATAGCTTGCATTTGATTGGTCGGTTTGGATTTTCGTTTTCCCGTGATAGGATAAGCGACCTGAAATTGACTGCATTTCTCCTCTGTACCTTGAAAAGAGCTTACAATTCCACCTTACTGAAATGTGTATAACACTCATCCTCAGTGTTTAGGGCTTATACATGCATAGAGACATACTGCTGCAACGTACGTTCAATCGTAGATTGTAGTTCATCTAATAAAGTTAATTTTGCTAGCGAAGTGAACATACTTGCCGTTGCATGCTTCGATGCTCTTGCTCATGTCAAATGTGCATGCAGTGTGTAAGCTGTACTGCGCTCATATGTGCACGACATACAGTTAACACACTCGTGGGAAAAAATTACAGCTATGACAAGCACTTCAGCTGTAGAGGCTCATTGTTGTGCCAACATATGAACGGAAGTCAATTATTTTGAGCAAAAAATACCCAACAGGAAAAGTAAAAACGTGGGGCATTTCGACCTTGAAGGTCTTCAGTCTCCTCAGCTGTGCGTATTTTTGCTCATAATAATTGACTTCCTTTCAGAAATATATAGATATAATTGAGGCTATAGTGAGTCATTTTGAATTGATATACTCCATATAGTCCAGTGCAAACTCTAAGGTGACACAAGCAAGACTGGTCTTCGCATTCCGGGTTAATTTGAAGTTTCTGTGAGTAATGCATATGGTGAGTTTAGTTTGTCTCAATTTGAATAAAATAGTCTTTGTGCAGTAGTTTGCACGCACAGCAATTCAGAAGTTTCCCATTAGGAGAAAAGCTAAACTGTGCAATTGTACACCCTACGCTCTCTCACAGCCTCTTCCTCCAAGCCCACGTCAATGTTTAGTGCTACTTCATGGACTGCGCTATGGTTTCTTGTTCTTGGAAACATGCATTTAGAAACAAAATTTAATACAAATATTGCACAGCATGCAAGCAATAATAATAATATATTACATAATTATAGTTTAGATGCCCATTGATCGATGTATAAAGAGTTTTTAATTCATTGCTACCTATAAAAGAAATTAACAAAATATTTTGCATAACCATGAAAGTCATGGCAAACGCATTGTTCACATAGTCGACATGACCCAATGCCGATCCATACATAGCTGTCATCTCGCTCATTTACTTGTGTGTTGACTCGTACAGCTCTGAGTGTGCAGGCCAGCCTATAGTATGAGCTCACATGGCATAACTTTCCGCAGGAGTAAATTTGAGCAGGAGCAGATAAGTTTGCACTCACAAGTTTAAAGGGTCTGTAATATTTGAATAGAGAGCAAAAGTGCTTAATACCCATTTAGCATTGCTTGAGTTGGAGGAGTTCTGTATAGTTCTGTATAGTCATCAGAAAGATATGAAATATTAATACCCGTAGTATCTTGCTATGCAGCACAGCTTAAAATGACCTGTAAGTGCATGAATGGGGCATTATTAAACACCTGTTTTTCTTTGAAAAATTAGTATAGGTTTGGGGTGCTGAGAATCACTCAGTGTGACGATTCTGACTAACTAGAACCATGAGCATTAAAAAACGTATAGAATAACAAAATTTTGTGTAAAATCTCCTTATTCAACTAAAACAACATGGTAACCACATCCGTAAGAGTCAAAAGTCTATGAGACTCTTCAAAATAGCAAGCCCTCCATTCTGCAGGTGGTTGGTCAGTACAAAGCGACCCCTAACATTGTATGTATCTAACTCAGATTCAACTCAGGGAGTGAGCTGGGCTTCACCTTGCAATTGGTGGCTAGACCAAGGAAGAGTTCTCGCATGACAGCAAATCAAGCCGAGAATCCTTGTGCCAAGTAACTCCTGTTCCCTAAAGCCATCACCGCTACAAATTAGTGGCATAACCTACGTGAAACCATAGTTGCACCTTTAAAAATGGCTCACTAAAACAGCTCTAGCGTCACTATTCGGCGGCGCACTGCCTTGTTCGTGGCATTCATTTAATAATATGGTCACATAAATGTGTCAACCTGTGTTTAAGGGTTAAAGCTCAGTGAATGGGCTTTCCGGTGACGTTTACAGCGCTCGTGTACGATGTTCCAAGATGAAGAAATACGAGTTCAAAAATGCGCGAATTTCAAACACCGTTTTCTCATAGTGTGGTAAATTGCACAAGCCCCCCTTTCTCTTATCTATAATTATATAATTTTATAGTGACTGGTGCCACTGACTAGTATCCACACAGCCATGAAGAATATGCATGACTGTATGTGTATATATATGAGAGTGCATCAGTGTATATGTGCATTGGAATTAATATTATTATTATAATAATTATAGAGGCATGGAAAGGAAAGCATTTGTTAATCCGTATATGCAACCTATTATATTATATAAATTATATATACATATAATATAGCATGTGGTACTAGCTACCATGTTGCTACGTTTGTATATATGTACTGGGATATATTATTATATAGGGTGTGATTGCTTATATTTAGCCATGCATCCAGCTACGATTTCATGCCTATGCATGTCGTCCATAACATATTTCTATGCAAGTTTATACTGGTATCTCATACTTGCAATTGGAGCCCATATAAATGCCATACAATATATACCCAGTGTGTGGCATCCAAATTTTCATGTTTCTCTTATGCTTGTACATGCACACTTAAATTCTTTAATTTCTGTGTCCAGGTCCCTAGATGCATTTCTATATAGTGCTCACTGTCAATTCATAGCTCGTCTCTTGTGAGCGTCAACTTAATTCGTTCAATCTTAACTACATAGTTCCGTTTCTTCCCCATCACAATCAAGCATAATATTATATTATAGTGCCAGAATGGAATGTAACTATCTTGTCCAGAGGATGAGGTACATATATATGTACATACTTAATTGGCCATACCAGACAAAAAGATTGACTTATATACACATACATATTAATAATACTATGATGCAGAGACCATAGACAGAGATCTACGGGGAGTATAATATTATAATACTATAATATTATATAGACAAGGTACAGTATATATATATATATATATATACATATATATATAGTCAAAGAAGGAATCAAAAAGGGCTTGAGTAACATAATAATGCCACAATCGACAAAGGAAACTTGTCTGTGACATTACACATGTAAATTGAGAGTGAATGTAATATAAAAAAAACTCAAGTTGATGAACAAGAAAGTTAGAGAGAAGTAAGAGTTTGGGTGTATAATCATACAGACAGTTCATTTGGCATTGATCACAAGATATTGAAACCTCAACCATGTTTTGAAATTCATGCGAATACAATTTCAAATGAATTTTGATTAATTATGCTGCTTGCATGTTGTTAATCGCTCTCCTTCTCATTCAATTTATTGCAGATGGCAAGGACACAGGAACGGAGTTTCAAACGCCACAGCACATCTAAGAGTTTCTGCCAATTGACCTCCACACCAACCTCAATCCATTTTTGGAGAACATTAAGGCATTTTGAGTCTGGCAGCATGGGTGATGGAGCAAGAAGCGTGGCCATTTCTCCCACTCCAAGAGCGTAAGCAATGAAATCCCACTTGCCTCCCATTTGATCAGCAAAGTATACAAGAACATCCATGGAGACATCTGGCAGGTCAGCTGGCACTGTGGGCGAATGACGCAAATGGCAGATTAGAGTTAAACACTGGCATATTGAACTGCTAGTATTACAATTATATATAACTAGTAATTATACATTCCATATTCTGCAGGTCATTACACTAATAAGACACTTAACACAAACGTTCACACAAACACTGATGTACACACAGACAGACAGACAGACAGACAGACAGACAGACAGACAGATGCACATACATACAAACGTAGTATGAATATAGTACAGTGATTGCACTACCATAGGAACTTAATCCTTGTGAGCGAGGTGGTCCTAAATCAGCGATGTAGACTTTTGAGCAAAAATGGCATTGTTTCTGGAAATTTTTTGAAACACTTCCTGAAACGACGTCATGCACTTACACGCATGCAATTTGCTGATACATGTATGTTCCTATTGTTGTGCAATCACCACACTGTATAATAATTATAGCATATGTGGCAGTCGAGGTTAGAATGCGAACATTAGACTGATTTTTCGACATCGCGTTTCGACATATACTGACATACAAGTCTTCGTCTATCTCTGTATCACGTTTTGGAATGAAAAACGCTTTTACGACAGAGCTGCCGAGCATAGAAGTCAGCGAAGTACGCTTAGTCTGTCTCCTCCGCGATTTATGAATATATATTGATGAGGCAAGTAAAATGGCTACCTGTGATCTTGCATAACGGAAATTGCGGCGATTTCTAGCTACTTTAAGTGTAACAAGCGAAGTGCTGTCCACGCTAATGTCCTAGGTTTTCCTAAAGTACGTTGGTGCATAATATGTGGCATAGATAATTGCCATGACGCATATGTAGCATTCTACAGTGTTTACTTTGACTACAAAATAGGTTTATATAGTAAGTGTTACACTGATAAGCAACGTCTAGCGTCTGTCCTCGGCATTCAGCTTTAGTAGTGTGACCGAAGGTGAGTGCCTGCGCCTTCAAAAAGAGTGTGTGAGCCCTCGGGCAAGTTCGTGCGCGTCTTGCGTGTCTCCTATCTAATCACCACTATTACTATTCGATGCAGCGTCGTACGCACATGAAACAAAGACGAGCGGAATGCCCATTGAAAGTCTTACAAGCGTACACTAAGCAATCTAAGACTACAACAACGATCACGTCGAAAACGTTCGGAAACTTAGACGCCATTTCCTCAAAATCAACTTCCGGTATAATGTTCGCTTTCTAACCTCAACATATACAATCTCGGAATATATATATATACCTCGGGTCGTATATATCAGCTACAGACTTATTACCGTAATATATAAATACATAATAATTTATATAGACACCAACTTACACTGAGGCATCTCATGAACGCCAGAGCTTGTCAGTTCTGTTTGAAGTTTGCCACTCTCAATAGAGTCCAGTAACACCTTCTATATATAGAGATGTAGAGAAATAGGTTGCATAATGACTACACAACCTTATATCTTTACTAGACAATGATTGGAGTTAGGAGGATGTCTTGTAGTCAAACTGATTGGGATACACATCTGACACATGATTGCTAACTTGGCTATTAATACAAATGCTATAATAATATTATACAGAACAATAGTAATGCTATTTCATACTCTCCTCCTGCTTTTGTATATACGTCCGCACCCAACTTCACACATGCACGTCACAGATATTATCTAGCACACTAGACACACACAGGCAAGAATAATATTAAATAGAACAAAAGTGCCCACCACACACATGACATACCGTTTAATACAACAAACAGCACATAAAAATGTACAATATACATACGAACATCACACCCTCCAATCCTACATACTTGATAAGTGCCAGAATCCAAAGTGTTCCCTTCGTCAGACACAGCCTTCACAATATCCAGTGGCTTCAACTGTTCCATCAACTCATGCACAAACTGTACACACACACAGCAAAAGTAGCTTGTATATATATAGTATTTGTGGGACGGTTTGGAAAACTACATGTCTAATGATTACTTTGATAAACAAAGACAGTGCAGCATTTCCATCCATCATTGTGCAAAACATACTCCACAGCTCAATCCATAACTCATAAGCACTACTTATTGTAAGTGAATAACCCGACACATGAGCGTACTTTTACAAATCTTGTAACACCCTGCAACTGGTGCTGCAGTTGCATCCTTTCTTCTTCAAGGTCTGCCATCTTTTGAGCTTCCTTCTGGAGGGCTTCATGAAGCTCTCTAATCTGAGCCTGTAGCAACTGTGTCTCATGCATACACGCTCTGCAGAGGAAACGTACCAAACATGCAACACCATCAGCATGAGACAGACATATATAGAGACTTATAGGATGGAAATTTGTATACCAGTTTCTGAGTTGCATAAGCTATTTCATTAAAATTAATCATGAAATATGACATTAGCTACACTGACCTAATGTTGGTACTTTTTCAAACATGAGTTTCACATCCTGATGCACGGAATCTCTCATATAACTCTCAATTATCACACATTTCAACTTACGTGTGTATGTTCGTGTGTATGCATGCATGCGTGTACACACACACGCACATGTACACACACACACACACACACACACACACACACACACACACACACACACACACACACACACACACACACACACACACACACTGAATCACTGAATTTCAAGCGTCTATACGGAATGATCTACTTATATATATAGACTCTACTTTATGAGTGTTTAATAATAATGTAGTAACACGTTGCAAAAATTATACTCATCATATAATGGAGTGGTTTATCCTTAAGGGAGTTTACTGTAATGTACTCATTACATTATTGCTCAATTAATGGCATGGCACCAATTATCGCTGCAGTGGTGAGTGGCAGACTGTCTGCGACAACTCCTGGGACATCAGAGAAGCAGAAGTGGTCTGTCAGCAGCTGGGGTATGGATATGCCATACTGGCAATACAGGGTGCTGCCTTTGGCCAGGGATCAGGTGGGCAGTGGGACAGGGTCTGGTCCTGTGAAGGAAATGAGGCCAGCCTGGATGATTGCAGCAGCAGTAGTGCCTTATGCTCCCACTCTGAAGATGCATCTGTGATCTGCTCTGGCAGTGGTAAGACTTATAATATTATATGCATAGAGCATGACCTTTCCTTCACCTCACAGCATATTATTTGCTTCAACACTGCATGCATGCATACAACATTACTGTTATTTTATGGTGTACTCCCCCACTTGCATATGCAGCTCTGAGCAATGGTGCCCTGAGGTTGGTGAATACAGGGAGCATACAATTTGGAGGTCGGCTGGAAGTTTACTTCAGCCTCAGTAGTGAATGGGGGACAGTCTGCGATGATTCTTGGGGCTTATTTGATGCTACTGTTGCTTGTAAACAAATGGGTTTTGTGGGTGTAAGTGACAGTGACAGTTCTCTATTTGGCTCTGGAGCATCTTCTCAGAACATCTTGCTGGATGATGTGGCATGCAGAGGATCCGAGTCGTGGCTTATTGACTGCAATTATGATGGTAATACAGCAGACTGTTTCCACAGTGAAGATGTAGGAATTGTTTGTACCCATGGTGAGCTGGGCAGGGATGGTTCGTGTACATAATTGATCATATATACAGTGTAATACAGATAATTATTAATCTATTTACTATAATGAAATTTTTATATACGTAATTCAATCTTGATGCATGTATATTCCTGCTGACCTGAAGCATGTGAAGTTAGTATATGTACTTGAAATGGTGTGTGCTTACAGCTGTTAGTGCCATAGTATGATTATAATGTCGCTGGCACATGTATAGCTTAGCATGGCGTTTTGCAAGAGTAAGCGTACACCTTCTCCAGCCGCAAACATGTAGCGCTACATGTGCTGCGACAGCTGTTGTGCCCTCCCATGTCTCTTGAGGCTTGTGGAGTCTTCTATGTTGCAGATCTGTACAGCATGCAGTCACTGATGCAGATCAGTGTTCTCACCAGAAATAGGGGGTGCGGGGGGTGGAGTCCAAAGCACTAGTCTTGAATTCAGCCCCTATCCTCTGCAAGCATCACTATTGTGTCTTTGATTGCTGTGTACTTGCATGTGTATAACTGTTTGCTAATAATTTTGAATCCAGATCAGCTTTGCATGCTCTGCACCTGCACCATCTGTGTGGTGTGTGTATGCATGCACAACTCTTATGAGGGGTGCAGCAGCCTCTGAAACACTGATAGGGGGGTATATTTGGACAATAGGGGGTGCATCCCCCCCCCCCCCCCCCCCCCCAAAAAAAACAGCCTAGAGAGAACGCTGAGGGTATGTACAGTACTCTTGGTAGAAGCCATCTTACATTCTTATAGAATGGTTGCCGGAGTGTAGCTGAAGTTTATTAGAAGTTTCGATAGAATCTAGCTGCACTATGTGCTGTGCTTCTATACAGATAATTACTCGATCATCTGTATTTTGATATATATAATTAATCCACATCTGTACATAAAAATTGATCGTGATATGTACCTGCAGACCTGAAGCATGTGAAGAAACCTTTATATATATATATGAAGTTTGTTGTATATTATACAATTGTGACAACATAGGAGTTTGTTGTAAAAAATTATGCTATGCAGATCTGCAACTGTCAATGAGTTAAAACCATCTTATTACATGCTATATAATGAAATGGTTTCCAAAATGTAGCGGAAGTTTATTAGAAATTTCTTGAACTTATAGCTGGGCTGTCTGCTGTGCTTCCACCTCAGCCACCTCTGACATTCGTCTTGTTGGCGGTAGCAACCAGTACGAAGGCCGCGTGGAAGTCTACCGCAGTGGTGAGTGGCAGACTGTCTGTGACAACTCCTGGGACATCAGAGAAGCAGAAGTGGTCTGTCAGCAGCTGGGGTATGGATATGCCATACTGGAAATACGGGGTGCTGCCTTTGGCCAGGGATCAGGCGGACAATGGGACAGGGTCTGGTCCTGCAATGGAAGTGAGGCCAGTCTGTCAAATTGCAGCAGCAGTAGTGCCTTATGCGCCCACTATGAAGATGCATCTGTGATCTGCTCTGGCATTGGTAAGACTTATGAATAGAGTGAAATGTTCTTTCTGCCACCTCACAACACATTATTTGCTTCAACGGTGCATGCATGCATGCAACTGTTATTTTATGGTGACTCATGTTAAGCTTGTACTCCCCCACTTGTGCATGCAGCCCTGAGCAATGGTGCCGTGAGATTGGTAAATACAGGGCGCATACAATTTGGAGGTCGGCTGGAAATTTTCTTCAGCAATAGTAGTGAATGGGGGACAGTCTGCGATGATTCTTGGAGCTCTTCTGATGCCACTGTTGTTTGTAGACAAATTGGATTTGTGGGTGTAAGTGTCAGTGACAGTTCTCTATTTGGCTCTGGAGCATCTTTTCAGAACATCTTGCTGGATAATGTGGCATGTAGAGGGTCAGAGTTATTGACTGCAATTATGATGGTAATACAGCAGACTGTAGCCACAGTGAAGATGTAGGAATTGTCTGTACCAATGGT
Source organism: Aplysina aerophoba (assembly GCA_949841015.1). Classification (NCBI taxonomy): domain Eukaryota; kingdom Metazoa; phylum Porifera; class Demospongiae; order Verongiida; family Aplysinidae; genus Aplysina; species Aplysina aerophoba. The sequence goes on from CATKZD010000133.1 coordinate 15,216, forward strand.
GAGCTGGGCAGGGATGGTTCTTTTATTGATTAGATGATATTAGCTGCGTATGGCTGTGATCATTGAAATCCTGAGCGGAATCACAGCTGGGAGTCCGATGGTTGGGGCTCCAATTATTTTGGTCCAGAGACAGAGATTAGACCTGGATTAATTGGTCTCCGGACCAAAATAATTGGAGCCCCAACCATCGGACTCCCAGCTGTGATTCCGCTCAGGATTTCAATGATCATGGTTCTTTTATATTGATTATACAGTATATACAGATATTTTCTCATCAGATTCTATATATTATAATACAGTGCAAGCTGCAAAATATATCTATACCTGAACCTTAATCTTTATAGATTCCTGTAGACCTGAAGCCAATTCAACCTTTGTATATTTAAGCTTGAAGATTTGACCTTGCCCACTAGGTGTTAATTAATTCGTTATCTCTAATTATTTAATTCACGTACTTTTCTCTGTTTCTGGCCTATACATTACCCAGTACGCATTACAAATGATGATAATAATGAAGATGACTCAGCTGATGGATCAACAGTGGGGGGAGGAGTGGGGGGAGGAGTATTCATCTTCATAGCGGTGTGCATATGCTTTTGTTGTTGCTGTGGTTATGGGAAGAAGAAGAAGAGTCGCAAGAGGCGCTGGCCTGTCACCAATGTAATCCGGATGACTGCTGTTCCCCCACCTACTGTGGTTATTATCAACCAGAGGACGGATGTACCACACAACAATTACCCGACCTACCCAAAAGTTCCCGGTAGGGATCTGCCTCCTCCATACAAACCAAGAGGTACCTTTCCTGGCGGCTACCCTCCTCAGCAGCCATACCCTTAACATCTTATCCGGTCCAGTGTTATCGCCCTTCTATACCAACCACAGATGTAGCTTTGATCACAAGGGGCACATGTTAGTAGAACTTTAGGCCTGTGTGTTAGAGCATACTTCCACACATACAAACATTAATGTAGGTAGCAAAGATTGTGTAATCAGGCTATAAATTATACATAGTTCTTATGTTATACTATAACTGAAATTGTATATTGTGTTTTGTATAATTTCTCAATGATTCACAATTACTCGATCAGCATATATATTGAATGCCCTTGTGTCAAGCACTTCTAGCTACATAAGGCCACTTACAATAATAATTTATAATATTGTATAATCAATTATGCCATAATAATATATAGGACACTGCAATAGCACGCCTTTGTATAGTTGTCAAACTCCACATGGTTGTCCTAAACTTGCCGCTTTTCACCCTGGCTCTAGATCTACCTTATGCCTGGAAGACGGTTGGGATAAATGAAGAAAATGTCATTGACAATGTGTGTGTGTGCGTGTGTGTGTGTGTGTGTGTGTGTGTGTGTATGTGTATGTGTGTGTGTGTGTGCATGTGAGTGTGTGTGTGAATGAGTGTTTGTGTATGTGTGCACGTACGTGTGTGTGTGTGTGTGTGTGTGTGTGTGTGTGTGTATGTGTGTGTGTGTGTGTGTGTGTGTGTGTGTGT
>CATKZD010000134.1:0-12500 GCA_949841015.1 Aplysina aerophoba
CCTCTGTCCTCTCTTCCCTCCATCACTCCCTCCCCCTCCCCTCCCTCCTTCCCTTCCTCTGTCCTCTCTTCCCTCCATCACTCCCTCCCCCTCCCCTCCCTCCTTCCCTTCCTCTGTCCTCTCTTCCCTCCATCACTCCCTCCCCCCTCCCCTCCCTCCTTCCCCTCCTCTGCCCTCTCTTCCCTCCATCACTCCCTCCCCCTCCCCTCCCTCCTTCCCTTCCTCTGTCCTCTCTTCCCTCCATCACTCCCTCCCCCTCCCCTCCCTCCTTCCCTTCCTCTGCCCTCTCTTCCCTCCATCACTCCCTCCCCCTCCCCTCCCTCCTTCCCTTCCTCTGTCCTCTCTTCCCTCCATCACTCCCTCCCCCTCCCCTCCCTCCTTCCCTTCCTCTGTCCTCTCTTCCCTCCATCACTCCCTCCCCCTCCCCTTCCTCCCTCCCTTCCTTCCACACGCAGTGTTGCCTCCCTCGTGGTCTGCAACATGGGCCTGTACTACTGGTTAATGCGCTACCAGCCTGGTCCTCCCAGTCCGCCCACCAGAGCCACCGGGGGAGAGACTCCCGTGCTGTGAGCTCATGTCCTTGTTGTAATGACAACTTGTGTGTGCTGTGGCTGGTATCCGTGTGCGTGTGTGCATGCGTGCGATTACATTTTTTGTGTGTGTCTGTGTGTGTGTGTGTGTGTTGTGTGTGTGTGTGTGTGTGTGTGTGTGTGTGTGTGTGTGTGTGTGTGTGTGTGTGTGTGTGTGTGTGTGTGTGTGTGTGTGTGTGTGTGTGTGTATGCGTGTGCGTGCGTGTGTTTGTGTGTGTTTGTGTGTGTGTGCCTGCGGTTACATTTGCACTAAACATACATGTGTCAGTGCGTGCTTGCAAGCTTATGTGACTTGTGAATACGTAGTTGCTGCCTTTACAGCTTGGAAGAAGCGACAACAGGAATGACCTGGATTGATAGCTTGCATGGCTGAAACTCCACAATGGAGAGCGTACACCATGAGTTTAAGTGCTGTCACAGTTTCTCTTTTCCTTTCACCACTTCTAAACTGTGACTCCAGCAACTTTTACACATTTGCATTGTATGTACGGTCACGTTCAGGTTGCTTGTCTCATCGAGGAAGAATGAAAAACAAACTGACCAATCAATTTTACTCAGTGACGTTTTGGTATAGCTTGCATTTGATTGGTCAGTTTGGATTTTAATTTTTCCATGCTGGAACAAGCAACCTGAAATTGACTGTACATACAATGCATGTGATGTGAAAGTTGCTGGAGTCTTCAGTCAATGGCACTTTCCTATGGTACGTACGTACGTATGTGTGTATATTCCATGTGTTAACGTACTTCCTGCCTTGTCTGCTGCAGTGACAAGTGGCCCACATCCCCGGAGGACTGGATGTCATTTGTCCAAGACATTCAGCATAGGCACAGACAACAGCTGAAAGGGTAGGCTAGGCACATGTGTATGCATGTGCATGCGCATGAATAGTCCATGTGTGTATGTACATACCTGCATACGTTACATATGTACTTCCAACACGAATGTGACACTATTGGGAGCCTTTGAGTGGTAGCTGCGCTGTAGAAGCTTCTTAATTAATTATTGGGTGTTATTTTTATTTGGATCTCCTTTGTTTAGATATGAATTACTGGTCACCAAATTGTTGGATGCACTGAAGCAGGTGTGTGTGTGTGTGTGTGTGTGTGTGTGTGTGTGTGTGTGTGTGTGTGTGTGTGTGTGTGTGTGTGTGTGTGTGTGTGTGTGTGTGTGTGTGTGTGTGTGTGTGTGTGTTGTGTGCATGTGTACCTTTATATGGTAGCATTTACTTTTTGTGGCCACAAATACGTACGTATGTTTGACAATTCAATGGGTGTGAGTTCTTATTGAGTAAAGAATTGGTCACCACACGTACATACGTACATACATACACATGTACGTACGTACAATGCATTCAACCCATGTACTGATGTGCATTGTGTACAATGCATACGACCCATGTACTGATGTGCATTGTGTACAATGCATTCAACCCATGTACTGATGTGCATTGTGTACAATGCATTCAACCCATGTACTGATGTGCATTGTGTACAATGCATTCAACCCATGTACTGATGTGCATTGTGTACAATGCATTCAACCCATGTACTGATGTGCATTGTGTACAATGCATTCAACCCATGTACTGATGTGCATTGTGTACAATGCATTCAACCCATGTACTGTATGTGCATTGTCCTCGGCAGATGGAGACTGACCTGGCCCGCTATCACGGCACTGCCTCACAGCTACTGCTGGATGTTCGTAAAGAAGTGCCCCTCCCCCCAACAGAACAGGCTATCCGCGGTCAAGAGAATCAAAGAGACCCGCCCACCGAAACCCCCCTTCAACAGGAGCTGTAGTTTTTACTTTAAAGGATGGTTTGTTCTGCACCAATATGGAGGCTGCGGCTATGGAGCCAGGGGTGTTCCGAGCTCCCATTATTGTACTCTTTTTCATAACAACTCTCAGTCATAGAGTATGTACGTATGTCTGTAATGCAGGTTCACCAGCAATTTGTTTTGGTGTGCATGTAGATTGAAAATCATGAATAATGTATATAGGAATAATGTATATTGTAGGAATAATGTAGGTAAGAATAATGTATAATTATATAGAGAAATAATGTATACAGGAATAATGTATATATATATATAGCTAGGACTTAATATATAATAATGGATACATTTATGTATATACACATATGTGATCATGAGTGCTCAGTGTGTATATCATCATGCCATAAGCTGCATCATAAATTATATATTAGGATGGCGCCGCACATGCATTTTCACACCCAGCTGGGTCACATGCAGGGTCACAGGGACACAGGGTCAAATCAGTGTTAGGTATAGGTACGTATGGTCAAGGTTGGGGTTAATTTGCATTCGGGCGATGCTCTGCTGAACCGACGTCTTTGTATATAAATATATTACTTCCTGTCAGCTGACACAAGGTGATGCGTCCGAAAATCTTGCACCGTCTCTCAAGTATATGCAGCTCAGCAGTATTAATGTGACACCGTGCACGAATATAATTATATACATTTTATACAATTATAATGTGCATGTACACATATCTTGTCTCTATGCATATGGACACTGAATGTGACAATTAAGGGGAAATAGGTTTGCAAAATTAATATTATTTTTGCAGCTTGATATAGTTGATATAGAAAATTATAACTAATTAATACTGAACTTATATCGACTTTATCGATCCGTATGCACAAACTTATGGCCAAACGCATCTACAGCTGTAATTTAGTTTCGGCAAAGTTACGGCAGAATTTCGATTCAGGTGAGGCTCGTGGCGTGTGATTAGTCACTGGTCAGTCACGTGACTACTAGCTGAGGAAGGAAATGGCTGGCTCTAGAGTTATTGTCCTGGGCGGCGGTATTTCCGGACTAGCTGCTTCTTGGCGGATAGCCACGTCCCACCACGGCGCACAAGTGACGCTGATCGAAGCCAGCAACCGTACAGGAGGGTGGATTCGGTCGTACAAGTCACCAAACGGCGCCATCTTTGAGGCGGGGCCAAGGAGCCTCAGAGTGGCTGGAAATGCAGCGCGGAGCACGATGGGGCTGGTGAGCTGGCGGGCGGGCAGGAGTAGGGCTCTTAAAGCGCTCCTTTAAGCGCTCTCAATATACACAATGGCGCTCTAATGCCACACTGTCTTTATGTCATCATCCAGTGTACGTACAGTGGAACAAACCTCTCTATAAAGGGCACTCAGAATAAGAGACACACCTCTCTAAAGAGGACACTGTCTGCAGTCCCAACCACATAGAGCTGTGTACAAATCTACCTCTGAATTAGGGACACCTCTCTATACAGGACAGCCAGCTGGGTCACAGTAGTGTCCTCTATAGAGAGGTTCCACTGTATGTACATACGTACATAGTGTGTGTACTGGGTGTATATATGAATAGGGAATGAGCTAGCTAACTTGCTACGTAATTTCATAATTATTCACACCTATAATTATGTATGTGAGTGCAGATGTGCGTACCTGGTACACTACTAGAGCTACTTTAGCACACAGTACTGTATGTAGTGTATGTTACGGTTAGCATGTGTGGATATTGAGTTATGATGTTAATGGATTACAGTGTGCAAAAATTGCACAATATTGCACAATATTGCACAATCGTGCTCCATGTACATATATCTCTACAGACTATGTGTGGACTCTGTTACGTAGGTACTTTCACATTAGCAATGTGCTTTGCATTATGTTCCATTCCCACTACAGATTTCTGAATTGGGACTGGAGTCCTCCGTGCTGCCTATAACATCATCTCATCCAGCGCAGAAGAATCGGTTCATTTACCTCAAAGAGCAAGGCTTGGTCCTACTACCAAATGGTCCCTCATGGGTCTTCCGAGCTCGTCCTCCCTTCTCCAAGCCCCTGCTGGGTGTTGGGCTGGCCGAGCCCTTCAAAAAGGGAGCAGACTGGGGCCAGGGAAGAGATGAGAGCGTGAAGGGGTTTGTGACAAGGAGGTTCAATACAGAGGTGTGTACTCGTGTGTGTGTGTGTGTGTGTGTGTGTGTGTGTGTGTGTGTGTGTGTGTGTGTGTGTGTGTGTGTGTGTGTGTGTGTGTGTGTGTGTGTGTGTGTGTGTGTGTGTGTGTGTGTGTGTGTGTGTGTGTGTGTGTGTGCATGTGTATGTATGTGTGTGTGCATGTGTATGTATGTATGATTTTCTACATTCCTGAATGTGATTTACATACCTGTACAAGATTGGCACTGTGTTTATTGATTTGGTGTGGCACTATAGAAGTATAACCCACAGCATGCCTTCTGCCCCTCCCCTCCCCTCTCTTCCTCCCCTCCCCTCTCTTCCTCCCCTCCCCTCTCTTTCTCCCCTCCCCTCTCTTTCTCCCCTCCCCTCTCTCCCTCCCCTCCCCTCTCTTCCTCCCGCCCCCCATCCCCCTCCCTTTAGATAGCAGACTATCTCTTTAACCCAATGTGCCGAGGGATCTTTGCTGGACGGTCAGACCAACTCAGTGTGAGGTCGTGTTTCCCTCAACTGTATGAGTTTGAGAGAGACAGCGGCTCTGTTGTGAGGGGAATGCTGTTTGGGAAGAAAGGTGTGTGTGTCAGTGTGTGTCTGTGTGTCTGTGTGTGTCTGTGTGTGTGTGTGTGTGTGTTTGTGTGTGTGTGTGTGTGTGTGTGTGTGTGTGTGTGTGTGTGTGTGTGGGGATCGCGTCGTGCAACCTCCTCGTGGTGATCCCTGGTTCCTAGGCTATGGCCTTGCCAATTGCACGACAGCGGACAGATGGGCTGGCACCCCATTCTGATCCCTGTGCATCTAATGTTGGTGCTCAAAATCATGCAGCCTACAAAAACCAGAAGTCTCGTGAGTCTCGTGAATTTCTTCACGCTAAGTCCAAGACAAGAATCGCTTGTTGGAATGTCCGCACTCTGGGCTCACTCAGTGATCAGAGTGCACAATTGCTGGCCACCATTGACACAATGAAGAAGAAGAGGATTGAGCTCTTAGCCCTCTCTGAGACCCGCTGGCCTGGTCATGGCATTGTGAACATCCGTTCTACTACCATCCTTTACTCCGGTCCCTCCAATGGTGTTCATGGTGTGGCTATTGCCTTGAGTCCTTCTGCTCGCTACTCTTGGGAAGCTGCTGGTAGCGTGTTCCACCCTGTTTCTGATCGAATCATACGTATCCGCCTCAAATGTCACCTCTCTTACGTCACTGTTGTTGCCATTTATGCCCCTACCAACCCATCTTCCGGTACAACACAAGCTGCAGCTCCTTCTGACACATTCTATGATCAGTTGCAGTCTGTGGTCTCTGATGTTCCACCTAGAGACATGCTGTTGGTTCTAGGGGATTTCAATGCCCGTGTCGGGTCTAATTTCCAGTCCTGGAGGTCTGTCATTGGTCCACATGGCATAGGCGACTGCAATGGCAATGGTGAGAGATTGCTTGATTCTGCTCCAATAACCAGCTTCTTGTCACCAATACCTGGTTTAAGCACAAGTCTATTCACAAAACCACCTGGTTCCGAAATGGAAATCGTTCAAGGCCTGGTCACATCATTGATTACATTCTAGTGAACAGACGTTTTAGATCATCCATACTTGACACCCGTGTGTACCGGTCAGTACTCCATGAATCTGATCATGAGCTAGTTGTCTCCACCTTGCGTTTCAAGATCAAAACCAAACGCCGTCAATCTACTGTCCCTCATCGTCAGACCACCAACCTTCATGCTGACATCAAGTCAGATTTCAGAACACATCTTTCTGAAGCTTACTCTCACATTCCTAATGACGCTTCCATCGAATCTTCATGGAGCGCTTTCAAGTCCGCCATCAATTCTGCTTGTACTGTGTTGCCTGAAGTCCTCTCATCTCACGATCCTGATTGGGTGACAGACGAGTTACGGAATTTGTCTCAGAAGAAGAGCAATGCTTGGCTTAGTTATCGTGATGCTGCCAAGCGAGGCTATGAAGTTAAGAGCCACCGAGAGGAATACAAGCTTTTTTGCAAATTGACCAAAGAAGCAGCTGAGAAAGCTCGGAATGCATGGTGGACTGCTCGTGCTGTGGAGGCTGAAAGACGTGCTTGGGTGGCTGAGCAACTTGGCCATGGGGGTTCTTTGATAAAGGAGCTCAGACTGCTCAAGAATCGTTTTACCAAACCCTCTTCATCTACCCTCACTGCCTCGGATGGCTCCCCCCTCACAACTGACACAGCCAAGCTTGCCAGATGGGCAGAGCATTTCTCCAGCGTTGTCAACTGTGGAGTGGAGGTCAGTGAGGCCTCCTTTGAGAACCTACCAGTCATCTCACCATCTGGTCACCCTGGTGAACCACCTGACCTTGATGACCTGTGTGCTCCACTCTCCGAGGAGGAGATCTGTACTGCCATATCTCAACTGAAGAACAGTAGGGCCCCAGGAATGGATGGAATCACTGCTGAGATGATCAAGCTGGGTGGTGCTGAGTCTGTGAGGTGGTTCAAGTCCCTATTTGATACCATCTGGCACAAGGAAGAGGTCCCAGAGGACTGGAAAAGCCAGCTACTAATTCCACTTCACAAGAAAGGCAGCCGTACCATCTGTGATAATTATCGTGGGATTGCCCTCCTCAGTACCCCCAGCAAGGTCTTCACAAAAGCCATCCTGAATCGTGTGAAACCCAGAACAGAACTCCTCCTGCGTGAGAGCCAATGTGGTTTTCGCAGTGGAAGGGGTTGTGCAGACCACTTGTTTTCTGTTCGCACACTGATGGAGAAGGCAAGGGAATTCCATCGTCCCCTGTACATATGCTTTATTGACCTGCGGAAAGCATATGACTCCATCAATCGTGAGGCCCTTTGGTCCATCCTCCAGTCCTCCTACCAACTACCTGCCAAGCTAATCTCGATCATCCGGGCTGTGCACGACGGATCTAGAGCTGCTGTGAGAGCGTATGGGAGGGTATCTGAGAGCTTTGATGTGACCTGTGGAGTGCGCCAAGGGTGTGTTCTGGCACCAACACTTTTTAATCTGTATTTTGATGCTGTCATCCATATGTCGCTGGACAGTCACCAAGTGCAGAACAAAGGTGTTGGAATTGCTTATCTTCACAATGCCAAACTTGTGGGGAACCGTAGAAAGCTGCAGCTGGAAACTCTTGTCACCGACCTCGAATATGCTGATGACATGGCCTTGCTTGCTGACTCTTGGAATGACTTAGAGGCCATGCTCACCACTTTGTCCACCCACTGCTCTGCTTTTGGTCTGTCGATCAGCTGTTCAAAGACCAAGACCATGGCAGTTCTACCAGCCAGTCATTGTGCACCACCCGTTCCCATCCATCTCTGCCCCAACCATCCCCCTGTTGAGCCTGTCTCCAGTTTCCAGTATCTGGGAAGCGTCATTCAGGAGGACTGTGGCTCTGACCTGGAGGTCAACTCCAGGATCTGCAAGGCCTCTCAAGCCTTTGGCAGTCTCAGTCGTATCCTCTGGTACCAGAAGAAAATCCGCACTCAGACAAAGCTTCGCATCTTCAGCTCTGTCATCATCCCCACACTGCTCTATGGCACAGAATGTGCTGTGTTGTTGCAGCCACATATCCATCGCTTGCAAAGCTTCATCATGCGCTGTTTGCGTATAATCCTGGGTATCTCTGTCTGGGATATGAAGCGTAACACCACCATCCGCAAATTGGCTCATCAACAGCGGCTCTCTTCCTTGCTTTTGGCACGTCGACTTCGTTTCCTTGGTCACATTTCCAGGATGCCTGATTCACGTCTTCCCAAGCAACTGCTGGTCAGTGCCCCCGCACAAGGAGCCCGGTCAGCAGGTGGTCAGAAGTGTCGCTGGAATGACCTGGTGCAGCGGGATTTGGTTAAATGTGGCATTGAGCAGGACTGGCGTGAGCTTGCCCAAGACAGGTCAGCCTGGCGTGGAGTAGTAGAGATGCACGTTGACACCATCAACAAGGAAACAGAGCGGAAGGAAGACAGGAAGAAAGATGAGAGAAAGAGAAAGCAACAGTCACATCTCACTACAGTCTTGGCTGGGCTTGTCTGTGACCATCCAAACTGCAACTTCAAAGCTAGCAACCGGGCAGGTCTTGTGAACCACAAGCGTCAGAAGCATGGCCCTCAGACCATAGGGCAGTGCAATCACTGTGGGAAGTCATTTAACATCCAAGGGCTTCCCAATCACAAGCGTTTCTGTGCCAAGAGGCACTAATGGACTTACACGTAGACTCTCTGGCCTGTATCACTCCCCCCTCATTGAGGCTAGTGGAGTGCACACAGCTAAAGGAAGGAAGGAAGGTGTGTGTGTGTGTGTGTGTGTGTGTGTGTGTGTGGTTGTCTGTGTACGTATGTATATCTGTGTAGGTTTCATACAGCAGCATACGTATATAATTATTCTGTTGCTGTGTAGACTGAGCATGTGTTAGTGTGTAATTGTCCAGCCTTCTACTGACCTTTAATCATTAATTTCACACAACACACAAACACCACCACACCACTCCTGCTCAGGTCCCAAGCCAGCCAGCGTTCCTCTCCTGGTCCAGCGTGCCCGCAGAGAGAAGTGGTCCATTTACTCCTTAAAAAACGGCACACAAGAACTTGTTGATGCTCTCCACACAGCAGTCGCTCAACGCGGCGTGGAGGTCCAGCTCAACACCTCCTGCACTGGCCTGCAGTTCAGCAGTGACCCTGAGGCAGTCACTGTGAGTGCCATGCTGGTTCACTGTAATGTGCTGGCTGTGAGCTGCCAACTATTACTTGAGTAAGGAGAGTTTAGCACTATGATATGGTAGAGACTCATGCTACAGCATTAAACCCAGGGGGTTTAAAAGGAACTAGTTACTGATCATGCTACCTACCTGCGTGTGTGTGTGTGCATCTGCTACGAATCACCTCACCCTTAACCCTTTATAACCGTTGTTATTCCCACCTTGCACCAGGTGTCCACAAGTGGTGGAGACTCACTCACGGCAGACCATGTCATTAGCTGTCTGCCGTCATCAGGTGAGCATGCAGACCGGGCATCGTTCCTTGTTTTAACGTGTACATATTTGGGAGCCAACCTGCATTGTGGAGTGTGTGTATGTGGACAGTTAATTGGTTTCTTCTCTTCAATTTGGTCAGGGCTGGCTATGTTGCTTCCTCCATGTCTGAGTACCTTGCGTGACACTCTATCTGCCATCCCTACTGTGTCAGTGGCCGTGGTTAACTTGGAGTTCAGTGGGAGGAATATCTTACCTGCTCAGTTTGAACATGTAAGTATGTATGTGTATGTGTATATGTGTGTTTGTGTATACTAGTGTGTGCATGTGTGTTGCATGTGTGGATGTGTGCATGCATGTATGTATGTGTGGTGTATGTGTTTATGTGGATGTGAATGTACGTACATACGTAGTATGTTTTTGCATGTGTTTGTGTGTACATGCCTGTGTGCTTGTGTAAGCACCTATTGATCACACTGGCTTGTTTCACATCATCCTCGCAGTCCTTTGGCTACCTAGTACCCTCACACCAGCCGTCTGATATCCTAGGAGTCGTGAACGACTCTGGAACCTTCCCAGAACATGACAGAAGGGACCTACCTTCCACTCGGCTCACGGTGAGTTTCCTTGGTGGTCAGTGGGCATGCACTGCTGCTGCTATAGTGCATCGTGTGTAATAGCGTAAAAAGATGGACTACTGTGTTATTCCACTGTGTGCTCTTTGTGCATACGTTATTGCTACATATGAGATCACAAGACTTTTGTTCGCACTAGCCAAAAAAGTGACAGTTGTTATTCCGACGTTTCGGTAGCATACAGCTACCTTCATCAGGGAATGATGACAAAAAAGAAGCACTCATGCATTTAAAAGGGTGATGGTGACAGTAAATGATGTGACAGATGGAGAAATGCTGTACGAATAGCGTTAATAAATTAATAAAATGAAGTATGAATACCGTTAATAAAATAAAAGTATGAATACTGTTTTAAGGATGAAAGGGGGTGTAGTAATGGTGAGCAGTGAGTGCGATTAACAGTGGAGTACAGCTAGAAACTAGTCCAGAAGTGCTGTTTATGTGGATGTGGATGCACACATCCACACACCTTGCAACCTGACCCTCCCTGTCTGCCCTGCAGGTAATGCTTGGTGGTGCTTGGTTTGAGGAGCTGTTTGGCAGTCTTGAAGCAGACACTTGTGCCAGCAGAGTAGAGAGTGCAGCTCTGAAGGCTGTTGCAAACCACCTGGGGATTACACAGGATCCAAGCCTTTGCAACGTGCTAATACAAAAGGTACTGGATTTGTAGTGCTTTATCTGCCTGTGCCATTATTTCACAAGCACATCTACACACACACTCCCTCCCTCTCCCAACGCCTCTTTTCTATCCCTCCTAATCTTGCAGGATTGCATTCCTCAATACCACGTTGGCCATCAGCAAAAGCTGGGTAAGAGAAGGACCATGCCTGTGTGGGTTGACTGAATGACCTGATCGCAAGCCTCAGCCCTCCCTTGCTTGAGTTTCCTTGTGGGTGGTAGGCTACAAGTTCAGTGGTATGTATTGTACTGATGAAGGCTCTAGATTGGGCCGAAACGTTTGGTAATTTTGTGACAATCGACATCCGTCCCTCTATCTACTTGGCTAGTGAAGTTCTCAATCCCCAATCATGCCTTAGATTGAAGGAGGGAGAGAAGTTGTTAGAGGCAACGTGAAGATGTTTGCTACTAGTAGTCTAGCGTGCTAGACCAGTCTCGCCAACAGCTGCTCAAGCATGCAGTTGAAGGACAGGTGTAAGGCTAGGTGCCTGCCTGAGGATCCAGAGAGGGCTCGACCGCTGATCAAGTGCAGTGGAGTCCCCCAACGACGACTCTCTCTCTCTGGTACCTCCTTCTCCTCTTCCTTCCCTCCCTCTGTACAGGGATCCTTCAAGAGCAGATCAAGTTCCACAAGCTCCCCCTTACACTGTTGGGATCCTCCTACCACGGCGTTAGCGTCAATGACTGCATTCACAATGCACTAACAGTCAATTTGCCAACTCTCTGACAGCAGTTAGGTAAACCACAGTCTCTCCAATCAATTGCGCGCAATTATTTAATAATTGGCAAATGTCTCGAGTTGTAAGCGAGTTATTTGTTAAAATGGCTGCCGGAGTGACACTGCAGCACTGTAGTGTGAGACGCTTGAGGCTAATTTGGATCTTTCTCGGTTGCTTTTCCTGCCTTTACTGGGCATCCGGTATTACTGACAATGGGAACAACTTCTTTGATGGTGGTGATAACTCCACAGCCAACGACACGAGCCTCAACTGTCCCAATGTAACGAGCGAGAATTGCTCTCAGCTTCCTGCCCAGTGCTTGTATTGTGGATTCAACGATGACAACTTTACGTGTGTCTACGGCCTGAACGTGACCGTGGAGTGTGCACCTCTGCCGGGCATTTATTGCGAGGTGAGTACGTGTGATATGGGGTACGCGCGTAGACTCGGACAACTGACGGGACTAGATGCATATGCGCTGTTCTATCATACGCATCTGATTCAGTGCTATGCTGTCATAATTTTTTTATGCCTCTCAGAATAATTGTATGACTCACATTTATTTTCTATTCCCTACCGTTTATTCTGTTGACAAGTGCCTATATTGTACCATCGGATCTATGTAAAGTTTCTATGCGCTGTTCTACGCACGAAGATCCTGTGCTGTTCGTTTTGTATATAGTCTCGTTCGTGGACGCATTACAGTGTACATGCATGCGACTGTTGGATTACCGTTAACTCGAGGGTGTAGCGAGGAGAGTGGTCAACTTTACTTCAGGGAGCTGTGTTTGATCACTTACGTATAATGCGCATACTAAGACCACACTGAGAGGAGGAAGCGATTCTGTAGAACGATATGGTGGTTGTTAGAGTACAACAATATATTATTCGATAACTACGCACGTATATGTATATGCACGTATTCTGTTCTCACACTCTCAGTAGCTAACTAAATA
>CATKZD010000134.1:17500-20673 GCA_949841015.1 Aplysina aerophoba
ACCTTGCCATACTGTGCAATGTGATGCCGTGCGTGTGTGTATGTGCATCTGTATATGTATGGGTATATATATATATAAAGATATATATACGTATATATATGAAGCAGAATATGTCTGTAGCCTTATGTTGTCATTAATCTCGTTATGTAGTGTACTTAATACACTCAATGTAGTTATACGAACCAGACCTCACCTCTCCTTTGGCCATATAATCATGATGTCATACGTCACGAATATAAATAGCCGGCAGATGGGCGGGGGTCCGTTTCACAAGGCTACACGCAAATGGTGTGATGGTTATTCATCGGTGGTGCTGTTCACTGCCACCTCCCCCTCCCTCCCCACCCACACGACCCCCACTTCCCTGCAGTGTTGCTACCCACTTCCCTTTCTCTTTGGGTGAGAGCATTGTGTTGGGCATCCTCAGCGCAGTGTCTCCATTTGCCCTGATTGTCTACATCCGCTACTCCCTCATCATGGCTGGCTGCTGGTTGGATAACATCAGCATGATCCCCAGGACAGCCATTGTATCCTCTGCTAGAGCAGTAATGTAGTAATATACATGCGTAAGTAGTATGTAAGGATTTAAGTGCTATACAGTAATGCTGCTGTACATGTCCTCTTCAATAAGACACCATTACTCTATATACTGTATATGTATGTACTTTACAGGAGATGTATCCATGTGCCTTAAGAGGGCCATAGGAGCAGAGTCACAGTTAGGGTTTACAGAACCTTTTGAAGTTGAAATGCATCATTTATACGTAATTGTAGATACATTTGGACAATTGAGCAGACTTGCAAAGACAGTTCCTCTTATTTTTAATGGCTCAGCCGATGTGCTTGATTCAGTTCAGAGAATTTAATGCTGTACCTCTGCTATCAACTCAGCTTACCTATAATAGTCCATGACGCTGACATTTTATTCTCCTGGCCAATTTATCAACCAGCTAGCCATGTTATATACAATATTAATTATATACCTACGTATATCTTATATAATTAATAATCCGTGGCAGTCTAGACCTACAGGTGCCCATCATCATGACAGTGTGTTCTTTGCAAGTTGACTCATCCTTGACTTGTCTGTCACTGCCATCGACTACTTCCAGGTCATTTTCTTTGCTCTGTGTCACAGTGCCCTCACCGTAGCTGTGCTGGTAGAGCTAGGAGAAAGAGTACCTTGTCTCTCCCAGCACAGGGGTGCTGTATGTGACCTCTCACAGATAGAGAAGATGCCCCATGGGGTGTGCATGTTCGCCGGGTCGTTGTGGATGCTGTTTTGTTCAGTAAGTTTAAGTGTATACAAAATTAAATTACTTCCACTTAGTGTGTGTTATAAGTTATCACATGTACATGACATGCTTGTTCTAAAAAATTGCATATTATTATACATTAATTGCTCAGTATGTACATGTATGTATGATAGACTTCTAAGCTAACATAATGATTACAGCAATAATTTAGTATGATCGTAGTTCATAATGTGATACAGAAGGCATAAATTGATGCATGGTATAATATTATTGTTTAAATTGCTAAATCAGCTCATTGTCTATTGTAATCGAGTGTAGGATACACTTGAGTTTTAGTTTTCCTGCTTAAACTTTAGTGAGAGCAACCAATTACAGTTTTTGTATAATATACACTTGACAGTGGCCCTCACAGGACTGAAGCAACCTGCCCTCCCCCCCACCCCCCCTGCCACTCCTTCACTGTTCCCCCCTTTCATGCAGGCAATCAGTGTGTGTTTTGCAACTGTCACGGCACTCCTCTCCATGTACCACCGAAGGAGGAGGAGTCAGTATGCAATGATTCAATGACACCTGTAACTAGTGGCAACAACTATATATACACACTGCACACATATATACATTCCTCCTCTCATTTACGTCAGCTTATGAAATCCGTATACGTATACGTATATATGTGAGTTAGGTATTGTGCAATAGCGCTCTCTCTCTCTATATATATATAATTATTATGTATAATTATATATTGATATATTATATAATATGTATGCACAATTTGGTCATATGTATTATATACTATATAAAATAATATTGTACCAGGCTACGTATTAAGCTTGCATGCAACTGCATTGTGATAATTAATTATATATATATATTTTAATATTTGTTACTTCTGATGATTATAATTATATGATCAATGCACTAAGCCACAAAATTGTGCATACCTATGCATCTAAAACTGTACAGTGCTGATGTATCTGGCTACAGTGTGGGAGTAAAATGAATGCCAATTAATAATAGTTATCTACAGCAGTTTCTGGTAAAACTATAGGTCAGCTATAGCTATACACAGTTTCTACTCTCCAGGGGCAATACCAGCTCCAGAGAGATGAGTAAGGGAGAAGCATATCCAAGCAGCACCCTACATATGGAGAAGAGGAAAGAGGATTATAGCTAGCCATATTACACACACAGCGCACACATGCACATGCACACACACGTGCGTGCGCAAACACACACACACAACACAACACACCTTAGAGACCCAGATCATATAACAATTAGTGTAGAATAGTGTATGCACAGGCTATGCATCAGTTTCCTATATAAAAGGCAGGCATGCGCAGATGCTTCCTGTATTCACAGTACGTACCAAGAAGATGATTTCGAGAATACTTCCTGCAATAATAGCGTTATCCGCATCTGTGGGCTCAAATCCATTTCTCATTGCGACCACTTCGGTGTTGAGGACTATTCCCAGGAAGGGCAGGAGGACCACCTGATGATGATCACCTATGCATTTGGTCAAGGGTTTTACTCTGCCAAGATCCATGTGACAGTTAATGCAAAGAAATGATCAACATACTTCAAGTATTACAAACAAGCATAGAAACACAGAAAATAATTATACAAAGTACGTATGTGTGTGTATGTAAAAAAGAATGAAGACACATGTTTGTGAGTTGTTGTGCATGAGTGCATGAGTGTGTGTGCGTAAGTGCGCGATTGTGTGTGCATATGTATATATGTAGACTGTGCATTTGTGTATGTGTGCACATGTGCACACATACACATGCACATGTGTGTGCATACATTTGTAAGATTAGCACAAATTAATGTATATGTTGGCTGTCACAATAGATAAAATTCATTTTAAACACAATATACACAGTTAATTGGAGGACAGTGCACATATGTACA
>CATKZD010000135.1:0-32838 GCA_949841015.1 Aplysina aerophoba
GGCGTTATAGGAGTAGCAAAGTGTATTTTGCTGCCCGGTTACTTTGCATTCTGCTTCGAGGGAATTTGCTTTGGTGTCTTGATGGTTCCTATTTCGGATTTTGTCCACCAACATCGTAGCAGTCCCATTTGATGCACCAGTGCCCTCCCAAACAAAACTGGTTCATTGACCGTGACTGTTAGCTCCTCATCTGGGCTACACATTGGTGTGTACACTGGCTTCTCCGGTATTTCTCGATGCAGGCTACGTAGATGTGTCTTCAGTTATATGTGCACCTCAGAAGCCATGGGATAACTTATACACATGCTCCGCCCACTTGTACACACATGCTTGGTGTAGTGTGGGGAGAAGACCAGCCTGTGGTACTTTCTTTTGTACGTACATGCACCTGTACTATGTACTGTGGTGGATGTCACACTTTGTGTGTTGTTGTGCACTTGTCCTCCACAGGCCTACAGCACCCCTGATGATAGACTGAGGCAGGCTGAAGCAGAGAGGCGCAGGATTAGTGATGACCTCTTCAACATGAGGGTCCTGTACAGCACCATTCTGGAGGACTACCATGTGGTGAGTGACCCCACCCACTTTGGAGGCTGATAATACAATGTGTAGGCTCATTACCACATAGTCTTGTACCCCATCCACTTGTGCAAAATGGCTGGCATTGCAGAAGATGGTCTGGGGGCTATCAGCAATTCCCTGGCCAGAGCTCTATCTATCTAAGAATGAGCTGTTTGGGGGAGGGGGAGAGATGGATGCAGTCTCTGGAGGCCTTCTCTCCCCATCCCACCCCAACCCACCCTAGATGCAATCTAAGTACGTAAATATCAATTATTTCAAGAGAGATTCTATTCCACTAATTTACTTTGCAATAGGGAAATGTTTTGGGGAGGGGAGGGTCTAATGGGTTGTACTGTTTGTACAAGTCATGCAAATATTCCCCTACTAGTTTGTAGTGTGTATAACCTGTCTAGCAGAACATTTGTCACAGCCACTTGTCCTTGCCCGCCATTCCTCCCTTCTGTTTCGCGTGCTTCCTGCCTTTCCAGATTGAAATGGTTGCCCAGGGGACCGATGGTGTGGTGCTGAAGGTGACATGTAAACGCCCCACCCTCACAGAGCCGAACAAGGTGTATGCCCTCAAGGGCTTGATCAACTACCACAATGCAAAGACCATGTCTCGGGTAAGTTGCCTGAAGTCACCTGAACAGGTGCATGAGCTACATACGTATAAACAGCATACGGTGTGGTGTGGTGGCGTCCAATCTGAAAGTGAATTGTCTACTTCAGCGGAACCTCCCTATGAAGGGCACTTTGGGACACCTCTCTAATGAGGACACTGTTTGGAGTCCCAACTGCATAGAGCTGTGTACAAATCTACCTCTGAATTAGGTCATCGCAGGCTGCATCTGGCATATATATAATTCAATGTCTTGTATGAATCCTGATGAAGACCATAAAGGGTACAATGTCACATTAAATTAGCAGCTCCTGACCAGTTAGAGTGCTCGATCGTCCAAAGGAACAATTCTACTGCATACGTACTTCTGTACTTTACATAGCAACTCAGCTTGCCTAATAATTTCCATACAACATCATTGCAGCTCTGAAATCTTGAAACCAAGTCTGCGTTTCTCATTCTGTGTGTGTATGTATGTACGTACGTAGGTTCGGGACCAGTTTCGATGCGAGTATGAGGTCCTGTGCAAGCTGCCCCTACACGACAACATTATCAAGCTGCACGCCTTTTTCTTTGACCGCTTTGACCCGAGTATTCACCCCAGTCTGAAGGACTTGCCCGGAGCACGCTCCATCTCCCTCTTCCTCATAATGGACTACCATCCCACCAGCATGGAGGTCAAAGTGCAGCAGCTCTTCAACCAGCAAGGGCCAAAGGTGGGCTAATGGCACATCTGTGGTCGGTAGATCAATATATGAATCTCATTACACAGTATGGATGCTTTGATTAGTATTGTTGTTAGGGTTAGGTTTTCTATTGAAATTTGAACCCACTGTATGTGCCATCTACCCAGTGGTGAGCCAGACAGAGTGTGGGAACTATGAATCTCTTTATGCATTATTTACCTGACATCAGAATTATATACATACGTACATACATACAGTACACCAACGTATGCCTGAGTTAAAAGTAGTGGGGAGATTGAAAAGCAGCATGCCGTCCAGCCTGCTGTGCTGTAACCGTGTTACAGTTCATACTGCCATGTACACAGTGCAATACAGATGATGTACGTACTGTACATTTGGTACTCACACAACTTAATCCACAACATGGTAGTACCCTGGGCCTTGTCATTAGCAGGGTTCTGTTTAGGTATACTGTCTAGGTATGTGTGTTTTCTGGTAAGAGGGAAGCTTGTCCTGTAGGTAGGGGGACTGGGCTCTTCATCCCAGGAAGGTTGTGGTAGTATGGGCACTTTGAAGTTGAGTCAGATGCAGTCTGAGTGGTAACATTCTGCATCATTTCTGGAACCATGTGGCAGCAGCCCTTCTCTGTACCTGTCCCACCCTCCTCCCCCTACGTACTTGCAGCCGAAGGAGGTGCTGAACTGGTGTCTGCAGCTTCTGACTGCACTGGAAT
The DNA here is from genome assembly GCA_949841015.1 of Aplysina aerophoba. Lineage (NCBI taxonomy): Eukaryota > Metazoa > Porifera > Demospongiae > Verongiida > Aplysinidae > Aplysina > Aplysina aerophoba. The sequence goes on from CATKZD010000135.1 coordinate 2,600, forward strand.
TTCTTGACTCTCACTGCGTGGTGCACCGAGACCTGAAGCTGGACAATCTAATGCTAACTGCGGGTGGTGTCCTGAAGGTCACTGACTTCGGACAGGCAGTTCAGCTTGGCAAAGACATGACAATTCCGTTCATGACAGGTGAGGGACCTTGGCTGTTGTTGCATGAAGTACACATGTGTGTAAGACTCCACAGTATTAGTTCAGATGTTCTCACAACCAACCACTACACTGGGCTATTTAAGAATTAAATACTGTTTTTGACATGAAGCAATCTCTATTTTCAAACTGTTTGCTGTTCTATGTCTTACACACAATTGGGACATTTGTACAATTGGACCATTGGACAATTTGTACTTCCTTTTACAAATAATGCTATTTCTACTGATAACAAATTGATGAGCAACGACACAACTGTTATAATACTCACTAGCAGGACGTTTCGACACGGAGGTCTTTGTCAACTGCTTACAAGGAACTGAATTTCAGCAGTAAGCAGTTGACAAAGACCTCCAGGTTGAAAGTTCCTGCCAATAAGTATCAGGAACAGTTGTATAGTTAGAGCTGGGGGTTCTCAGCTGGCAGTTGCATGAAGGGTAAAGGGTTCTTCTGTAACAGCTACAAAATGGGCTCAAAACCTTGCCGATCTTCACCTTGAAGAAGGCCAGAACATTCTGGTCGAAACATCGGCAAGGTTTTAAGTCTGTTTTCTAGCTGGTATAGAAGAACCCTTTAACGTTCAGTTGTGCTGTTGCCCATCAATATGCTATCAGTATATCAGTATCTGTTCAACGCAACTATGAGCCTCTGCTACTTTTCTTCCACCTTCCCTCTCTCTCTCTCTCTCTCTCCAGGGATGTACTGGGAAGGTAACAAGGGCCACCAGAGCCCTGAGATCCTGACGGCAAGACCAGGCCCTAGCAGGACCTTTAACTACAAGAGGTTCAGTGTGTGGGCAGCCGGTGTACTTGCGTTTGAGATGGCCGGGTGCATTAGTCCCTTCCAAACAGGCCAGGTGGACCAGGAGGGCTACTCCACCTCTGAACTGCCTCGGCTGACCTTCACACGCTCGCGTGATCACATGGAGGCAAGCAGGCTGCCGCCTCGGTTCACTAACTTGGTCCAGCAAATGCTCGAGTACAGCTGCGATAAACGATTGTCCATCCGTGATGCATTTGATGAAATGCAGGCCATCGTTGACGCAAACCCGTAGTGATGCAAGCTGGCGTGTCTGTTATCTATGCATACATATGTGTGTTCACAGCGTAGCTACGTGCACTAGTTGATAGCTCAGTAGGCTTCAGTGTGTTGGCCATCAGGCGGACCATGATTGTACGTAGATCGATCTGGTAGACTTTTAAGTGTGTGCTTTTGTTGATTTAATTGTATGCAAGATATTCCTTTACATGAACATTTGCACTTTTTTGTATTGGGAGTATATATAGTACTACAATTATTGTATAAATATACTCTCTTTCCTGTTGGTTTGTATTATGACAAAATGGCGGATAACAGCGCGCGAATTCCTACTTCAGAGATTCACAGCCGCTCCACTGTCGCCACCTCCGATGCTATCCGAGACCTGCTCTTGGGCACACAAAACGTCCCACCGCCAGACAACTCGTTTGAGCCCCGGTCACTAGCTGATGCAGCCCACGTATCTACAGGCCTGCCAACCTGAATTTTCCAAAAACCTTGAGACACAGCATGCGAGTCAGGAAAGCCAACAAAAATTAATGTTCGCTTCACCCGGCTTTACATTTGTATTTTTTCTCACAATACACTCAACATTCATGCAATTTCATGCTTGCGTGCCGTGGTGAGCCATAAATACGTTGTAGCTACCATTCCATGCATGTATACAGCCTTCTCCAAGCTAAGCCACCGCACGCTGACATACCTGACTACCTCACGGTAGTCACTGTCACAGAAACTGCAGAACTCCCTCAGAATTCCCTTTCGCTTCGTGCTTTTGTCGAACCAGTAGAAGACATCCACACAGAGATCTTCCACATCGAAGCCTGCCGATTTTTGGAGAGCCTCCGAGGCATGACCAGCAATATTGTGTACAAGGTGGCATGGACAGCCCATAAAGTAGCATTCGGCATTCTTTTGCTGCACATGGGTCATGATTGAATGCCGCAGACCGATGTTGACGCTGGTGTTATCAACACCAAACCCGACGCAATTACGCCATGGAATATCGTACCTGTTCAGGGCGGAGTCTATCTTGCCGAATATAGCCACAGAGGTGCCACAGTCACAGCCTGACGTTGTACACATATCCAGCAAGTGAGTCACTACTTGCTGTCTGGTGATGTCAAAAATCTTCACCGTCAAGGGATTCAACTTCTCCACACCCGTGTCATTCGATCCATCAACTAGAAGGCTGAAAGGGTTCCCCTTCATCTCTTCCACCAGGGCAGCTATAAGAGAAGAAAACTTGCAATTATACTGGGCTGAGCAATGTGTGTACTGTATAAACAGTGGACCTCCACTAGGGTGACAAACAGTACGTTGCAGAAACCACAATAGGACAAATGACCTGGAGCTCCATTATACATAAAATTAAGCAAGAAAAAGTGTCATTATGTGCGCTGGTGTTTATGAACAACTTCAACATGAGTCTTCCCAGCCACTCTGGACTTCACAGCAAATTAAGTATTTAATTAAGACAACCTCTAAGGTAGCTCATGAACAACCTGGTACTTACCCTGGAAATGAGGAGCAATGGCCAGGTTCAGCATGCTTGTTGTCTTTGTCCTGGCGCTCGAATACCGCTTTGCTATCTGGCTGTCTGGGAAAACATCACGGAGTAGAGGACTTAGGTGGTCTGCCACAGCGAAAGGTACATTGTGCTCCACCATGAAGTTGGCGATCTTTACCTCAGCTCTAGTTACCTGGCACAGAAAGCAAATTTCCTGCATGTGATGTGAGCTTACGGGTGAGCCATAAAATAAGAATTTAGAACTCACTTTGTCTTGTAGGGGGTCGGCAGACGTAAAGGAGAGTCTGGGCTGGGTAGCCAGGGTCTTTGCTAACTTCTGGTGGCTTTGGCTAGCAATATGATCCTTGACATCAGCAGCACCTTGATGGCCACAGCTTAAATTCTTCGCACATACGTTGCATCTAAAACTGTGGGGGCTGCCAGGCACAGCTGTCACAAATGGCCACGTTTTCTTCCACTCCTCTGAAAACTTGGTTTTATATAGGAAGCTCCCTGTAAACTTTGTTTTTTTCTTCTTTGCAGCAGGCTCAGCCGATTCACAGCCCGTGTCACGATCGCCTAATTCTTCACTCGATTCCGCCATTCTCACAATGCGTAGCCTGACCAACTGCCCTCACACGTGGACAGGCTAATGATATCACCTTGTGGAGAGCAACTGTCATCCACAAGATGATATCAGCACAGAGCGATCGATGGTAGTCGAAGCATTCTCCTTATCGACGGTCGACATCGATTTCCAATCTCGGTGATCGACAGTCGACATCCGCGTCGAATGATTGCGGTGATCGACAGTCGACATCCGCGTCGAATGATTGCGGTGATCGACAGTCGACATCCGTGTCGAATGATTGCGGTGATCGACAGTCGAATCTTCGTTCGTGATCGACCGACGACGTCGGCAACTCTATCGATCTTCGAGTCGTCACGTCATTTTGTGTGTGTACAGGGCTAAGGGCTTGTACTTAAAGTCGCATATTATAGTATGTAATATATAACATGTATATAATAATAATTTATATTATATATGATACGAATTGACGTCATCTAGCGATTGCATCATCTGCGGATAATATGGTGGCTAGACTATAGACCCTTTGCACGTTACGTCATGTGACGCCATCAACTTCCTGTCGGCCATGTTGGAGGACAGACGGTAACTATATATGGATTTGTTATACTGCGCAAGCTGAACGACGAGTGTTTTCGACGACGTAGCAAGGCAGCAACGAGCTTTCAACGACAATTTTGAACTTCTGTGCTGTGGTGGGGTGTGGCAATAGGTCGGATAGAGAAAAGGGGGTAAGGTTCTTTCGCTTACCATCCGTGATAGCTAACGCACCAAGGGGAGAAAACTCACGATGCTGAGTAAGAAACAGCGCAATTTGTGGCTCGCGAGGATACACAGGGAGGATCTTGAACCGGAGAAGTATCCCTACACCCGCATTTGTTCTCGGCACTTTATAACGGGTGAACCCAGTGATTTGTATGACGAAACCCTGACTGGACACCCTCGCGATATCACGGTGGAGCACCTGAACCAGTGTCTGCAGCTGAAGAGAGATACCGAAGGACAATAGAGAGGAAAGGGAAAAGAAGGCAAATTGATGCATGTGAAGAACTACTCTCTTAAATCCTAAGTTAAGAGAGTACCATAGGTTACTCAGGAGCAAGAGATGCAGGAACGTATGCATCACAGTAACCAGGAGTAACGGCCAGTACTGCTGGCTTAGCTCCTGGACACGAATCCAAGGCATTGAGGAACTGCATCTGTTCACTCTCTGATGCTTGATGACGAACTGGCTTCTTAGATGAGGAACTACTGCTAGTTGTTCCAGATTCGCATGACTTCCTCTTCTTTCCAATCAAGTCGATATTAGTCAATTTAGTTGTGCATATGGAACTGACTTGATTGCAGGTGGCATAAACCAATATGCACTCTTGTGAGTGACTGTCAGTTAATCCCTGCTCTCATCTCCAATACCAATTACCCAGAGCAATGATGCAACATGTGAACATGTCTCACCAATTCTAGCTGCACAGTCGCAGTGTGCAGCAAGAATACTGCCCCTTTACAAGGCTATTACCAATGGAGTCAGTGCATGGCTTTTCATTTAGATTTTGGGAGTGGTTCACCTGGGTAGAAGCGAGCATTATTTTACCCATGCTGTGCATGAATTACTTGTGTTCAAGTAGGTTTGTAGTTAGCTTTGGCGAACCTTCCCTATCACGATTCGCTTGTCACGAATGGGTTTCACGAGCACTTGCCTCACCCAGCCTCGCACCAAATTCTGGTAGCAGTCCAGGCTTTGTAGCTGAGGAAATCTTTTTCTGAGTAGGGGCTCGGAGCTAGGATGAGGTACATACACACCTGAAATTGCGTGATTGCTGCCCACAAGTCCACGTCGTCTTGCTAATCGCCCTTGGCAACTTCGTACCATAGATACTCCAACCTACGCAACCGTACGTTGCGTAGGTTAGAGTATCTATGTTCGTACGGATCAATCCCATCCACCAATTCGAGCTTCTCTGCGTACCTCTTCTTCGACGCCTCGTCTGCAATCGTGCTTGAATATTGAGGAACGAGTCCAGCCATCTTTTCCTAGACGCTGCGCGCGCAGAAGCAGTCAGATACAATGCACACGGACGCCGACCCGGCAAAACGTATACTGTTGTACTCGTATTGTCCTCCAACATGGCGGCTGGCAACGGTTGCTAAGGAAGTAGGGCAGTTAATTGGTTTCGTGCAAAGGGTCTATAGCTGTATAGCTTTGCCTTTTAATGGGGCTCATGCAGAAATCCTTGGCTTCTTCATAACCAAAATCCGTGAGTTTGAATACCTAACCCGTGAGAACGTGAGATTAGTCCTGAAACCGTGAGACTCCCGGAAAATCCGGGAGAGTTGGCAGGCCTGTATCTATGGGGGGTCATCAGGCCTTGGTGGACAGCGCTACACCAGACCCGCACCGCGGGACCGCCCCGCACGCTGGGGTGGGAGCAGCTGCCAACTCTGTAAGCACTTCCCGCCAAATGTGCCAGTATTAATTCCACCGATTCTCGTTGCCTATATATCTGTGTCGGTGTGTTCGCAGTAGGCGATACTACGTATAGGCAGTTGACCTTGTGTGAATACTGCCACTGGTGAACATACGCGAATGATATGGAGTCTGTGCCAAGCATAGAAACGGGCTACTCGGCCCCGCTGCCTCACTCGTTCTCCATGCCTGTGGAGCCGCTCCTTGCTCCTGGACAGAGTTTCTTCATCCCCCAGTTTGCCCGATCCCCTCCAACCTGTCGACCACCGGGAACCAGCTCATTTTACTCCCTCAGACCAAGCCTCTCTGGGCCCTTTTCACCTCCGTTGTTTCCTTTTGGTGGCTTTAATAAAGCAAGTTGTTGGGTCACTGGTGTATGAACACATGCTAATTGTGCAGTGCGTGTTGCTAATTAATGCGTAATAACTGTTCCCATTGCTCATTCACACACTCCTATCAATTACATTATAACAGCAGTATTGGAAATGCAAAGTTGTATGATATTAACAATATGTACTATGCAAGAATCTACCATTCCAACTGTACAGATGACAGGATAGCTTGTCTGTAGTGATGCGTTCAGGAGTAGAAATTTAGAAACTATGTTACTTATCTCAGCTTAGATAGACTTCTTATACATGTGAGGGCTTACAATCAAGTATATAGGTAGGACCTTTTGTGTACACAATGAAAATGGAGTGATGTCTCATTTCTTTGTAATAAAGGAAGCTGGCAGTCTCCACATAGTGATGATACAGATTGTATACATAACACATAACAGTGGTGGCATCTGTCAGATTGAAATGATAACTTGGTGTTGCCGTTTACTTGTAGTGAACACTTATCCAAGTTGTCTGTAGCACTAAGTGTCCTACTTGTGTGTAGGAGGAGCAGCCAGCCCCAGTGGAACAGACCAGCCTTGCTGCTCCGGGCATGACGGAGGCTATGATGAAGTTGGCTACGTTCTGGCACGATGAGAATGCCGATATCAGCAGCATAGATGCAACCCATGTGAGCATCTGCTGGAGACGGGAGAGGCGTAGGAACCACTTGTATTTCTTAAGTTTTTTGTATTTTAGGTCATCTTTAATTTAGCTGCAGGGGAGATGGGGCCTATGTTAAACACTGTATTCTCTCTTCCAACTTGCTTGTGTTTGCTTTCAAATCTTCATTTGTAGGAGATCTGGCGCAACCCGGAAATGCCACTAGCACGTATAAAGAAGATTATGAGAATAGACGAAGATGTCAAAGTGAGTCTACTGTACCCTCATCTCCATGGATGTTTTTACTTTATTAGAGTGTTACAGTTGATTGTATTAACTTCTGATTTTGTATATGGCATTGTGTATATGGAATGTGATTTACTTCATGGGGAGTGTGCATTGAGCACCCTTTATTGAGGACACGGGCGGTGGAACCTATAGGGCTGAGGGCCTGAAGCAAAGTTTGTAAGCTTCCTTCACCTATTGAGGATCCACCAGACACAGTGGTGGTCGAACGTTTAGGGTAAAGAATTAGTTGTGCAATGCTGCACGGTGGACCTACTAAGGTTGTTGCTATTCTGTGCAAACTACTTGGAGAAAGATACAACAGGTGTGTTTTGCATGTGGCGCACTCTGCTTTTGTCTCTCTCACTCAGATGATCAGTGCAGAAGTGCCAATTCTGTTCTCTAAAGCTGCTAGCATATTCATTAGAGAGCTCACCTTACGTGCATGGATACAGACAGAGGAGGCAAAGAGAAGAACTCTTCAGGTAGGAAGGCTATGTGATGCTGTCTGGATTTCCCAGCTAGTACCCCCATCATCTCAGGTAGTACCCCCATCATCTCAGCTAGTACCCCCAACATCTCAACTAGTACCCCCATCATCTCAACTAGTATCCCCATCATCTCAACTAGTACCCCCATCACCTCAACTAGTAGTCTGTCAACTCTACTAGTACCTCCATCCCCTCAACAGTACCCCATCACCTCCATTTGTAACCCCATCACCTCCATTAGTACCCCATCACCTCCATTAGTACCCCATCACCTCCATTAGTACCCCATCACCTCCATTAGTACCCCCATCACCTCCATTAGTACCCCATCACCTCCATTAGTACCCCATCACCTCAACTAGTGCCTTCCTCCTTATCACCTGCTGTCTTTCCATCAAAGAGATCTGACATTGCTCTGGCCATCACCAAGTATGACATGTTTGACTTCCTGATTGACATTGTGCCACGCGACGAGATACAGGTCAAGCCCACGAAGAAGCAGGTCAGGCAATCCACTGCACCATGCATGCATGCCACATCAACGCAACATGATGAACTTGGTCAGTTGTAAAGGTCTTTTGTTTTGCTCTGGTCTCCCCCCTCTCTCATCTTCCTCTCACCTGCACTTAATGCCCTCCACTCATCTCATCTTCTTCCATATCCCCCCCCTCTCCACCGCCATTCGCCTCACTCCTCACCTCACTTGCAGGAAGAGAACCACCCTGTTCTCTCAGCCGAGCAGCTCCAGCTACTCATGCAGCTCTCTCAGGGCCAGCAGCAAGGGCAGGGGCAAGGGGCCTCTGCTGCAGCTGTCCTCAACGTCCCCCAAGAGGATGACCAACAGGAGCAACCAACGCAGCCCTCCCAGGGCGTGGGGACAAGCCCTAACAAGGCCTCGCTGGAGACCCTGCACCAACTGCTGCAGTTACAGTTGCTCCAGCAGCAGCTCAATGCCACTGCGGCACAACCACAGAGCACAGAGCAAACAGTAAGTTTATGTCACTAGGGGTGTTTGAATGTGTGAAAGTAGTAACATGCAATGAGTGTGTTTGCATAATGAATGAATGAATACATTTTGTTTCTTCTTCCATGCACATGCAGGGTGTTCACCATGATCCAGCATAGAACAGACAGTTTCTGTACTCCTTCCCACTTTCCCTTCTTTTTATGTGACAATAAGAATAAAACCAGTTCTTTTATTGCACGCTGGAATATTAAATACGGAGTGAGATAGTGTTGTAACAACTTTTGTAATTACGTCATGAGTCACGTGTACAAGTGCACGTGTTGCATGCACGCATGTGATTAGGGGCTGATAGAGCGCGGGCAGTATAGCAACGTGTGTTTGTGTGGAGGGATAGCCGTGTGTGTGATCGTATCGTGAGTTCGTATCAAAGGTCTGTATATAAAGAGAAGTGAGGTTAGACCCCCATCACTTACCTGTAACGGCGCGTACTGTGATGGCCAATCTCGGTGTGGTGAAGGACGCTGAACTAGAGAAGAAGTTAGAAGAATGGAGGCGACTGGACAAGGTTTGTCCCTTGCGCGTGTCTGTCGCCGTAAAGAATCTATAGTCCCTCCCTCGCTCATGTTCATGCACCCCAATGACTACGTACGTACGCTGTACTGCGGTACAGTTATAGTGTTTGTTTATACCGTTCGTCCTTTTGTACGGCTTTGCAGGGAGAAGAGACTCGGTCGGAAATTGAGAGTATGGTAAATATGGGCAACGTGAACGAGCTTCGTGTCAGACTTTGTTCCAGAATGAAGTTTGGGACAGCAGGTGACTGCCACTGCAGCAGGGAGGAGGGGGCTTGTACAGTTTGGTAGCTGCTGAGTCAAGCACGTGTGTAGCAAACTCGGGCTATGTGTGTGCACGAAACTGCTCTTGCGTGTGTGGATGTACATGCATGGGGGCATGCGAATTTGTATGTGTTTGAATGAATCTGTGCAGTTGTGCATGTGCTTATATTCGGTCTGGTTTGTGTGTAGTCTTAGTGTCTGTACCCTATTGTCAATCTTTCATTCTGTCTTGTTCCTCCATTCTGGCTGTGTGAGTTTTGTAAACATACCACTTTAGGGGTTCCACATCACTAGGTCATAATAATGGACATATATACTGGAGACGTTGACATATTTTAGAAGAAGCCATCCTAGGTACTTCCCTACAGTGTGACGGCATGATTGATTTGTTTGGGAGGACATCATTGATTTAGGATGCAGAGTATGTTGCAACATGTGTACACATGTCACCGAAGCTGTGTAACATACGTATGTACCCCCCGGTGTTGCGTATGTACCCCCCTGGTGTTGTGTATGTACCCCCCTGGTGTTACGTATGTACCCCCTGGTGTTGCGTATGTACCCCCCGGTGTTGCGTATGTACCCCCTGGTGTTACGTATGTACCCCCGGTGTTACGTATGTACCCCCAGTGTTACGTATGTACCCCCCGGTGTTACGTATGTACCCCCCTGGTGTTGCGTATGTACCCCCCTGGTGTTACGTATGTACCCCCTGGTGTTGCGTATGTACCCCCTGGTGTTGCGTATGTACCCCCCCGGTGTTGCGTATGTACCCCCCCGGTGTTACGTATGTACCCCCAGTGTTACGTATGTACCCCCAGTGTTGCGTATGTACCTATATCCAGGCCTCAGAGCTCCCATGGGTGCTGGCTTCAGCCGCATGAATGACTTGACTGTCATACAGACCTCACAGGTATGATATTCTGTGGAGAGGAAGGGAGGGAGGGGGGAGAAGGGAGGGGAGGGGAGAAGGGAGGGGAGGGAGGGGGGAGAAGGGAGGGGAGGGGAGAAGGGAGGGGAGGGAGGGGGGAGAAGGGAGGGAGTGTTTCTATCAGTGAAAGTGTGTGGTGAGTATTCATTCAGTGAAGTTGTGTTTTACACAGAAACATTGAATTTCTTACTTTGTTTTGTGCCTTTCCTTTTGCTAAAGGGTCTTTGTTCATACCTTCTGGAGCAGTTCCAAGATGCAAAAGAGAGAGGGGTTGTCATTGGCTTTGATGCAAGGCACAACAGTGACAGGTGCTTGTGTGTGTGTGTGTGTGTGTGTGTGTGTGTGTGTGTGTGTGTGTGTGTGTGTGTGTGTGTGTGTGTGTGTGTGTGTGTGTGTGTGTGTGTGTGTGTGTGTGTGTGTGTGAGTGTGTCTGCATGTGTGTGCGTGTGCATGAGTGCTTGCATATAGCGTGTTGTCACGTATCTTGTGTTTTCTGTTTTATAGGTTTGCCAAACTGGCAGCAAATGCTTTCGAATCCAAAGGAGTGAAGGTGTATCTTTTCTCCCGAATCACACCAACACCTTTTGTGGTTAGTGTGCCATCTCTCAGTACCACTTAGTCACGCAAGACACAGTTCTACATATACTGTACGTATAGGATTTCAAACAACGCTGGCGGCTTTGCTCCATTTCATGGCTTTGTAACCCAACACTGATTTGATTGCTTCTCTTGAACGGAAGTACATGTGTACACATTTGCATGTGTACACACCTACACACATGCATGTACTGTACACACTGTGGTTGCTGAGTGCTTGGAAGGAAGTGGTAAGTGGCTATTAACGGTTAATGCTAACAATGGAATCCCTCAAGAAGGACTGGACTGCTGCTGGTCATGGTTCACAGAGTGCAGCAGCCAGCCGAGACACCCACTTCATTTGTGCAGAAAAGCTACTTACTCCTGAATTGGTGACTCCTAACCACACGGCATAGGAGATGGCCTGTTGTTTACGCTGCATGAATGGAGTTGTGTAGAATCACTACCTCTAAATTGGCACGCCTTACTATAGAGAGCAGACAACTATAGAGAGGCGTCACTCTCTTTTCTATTGTAAGCTTCCTTGTGACATTTGTGTACAACTAATGTCTGTGTCTGTGTGTTGTGTGAGTGGAGATGATGGAACCATTTGCCCTGCTCTGTGCATTAGCCATTTGCTGTGAGGAAGTATGGGTGTGTGGCAGGAGTCATGGTAACGGCTTCACACAACCCAAAACAGGACAATGGGTACAAAGTGTACTGGAGCAATGGAGCACAGGTGTGTTGTGCGTGTCACGGTGTGTGTTTGTGGTGTGTGTGTATGCATGTGGTGTGTGTGTGTGGTATGTGTGTGTGAAACGCTGCCGAGTGGTCTATTGAGATGCAGTGTTTAGATGCATGTTGCCATGCCAACGGGATCTCTGTGTATGTAGACACCTTGTCTGCTATGTAATGCTCATTACTGTTTCTGTCTGACAATCACTGGAGCCTCTCTGTGTCTGGGTTAATTCCATTGCTACAGTGTAGACCAAAGTCTGCTGTCTCATGAGAGAAACCAGAGAGTAGTTCTTGTGTGTCCTAAACTAAGTGGTCCTGCACCATAATGGTCTGATGAGGTGTTGACCTTGCTGTAGGGTCAGGGGGTACAATGGCTTGTTGACTGGTGCCCTGTGGCTTGTGAAGGGATGTCAAAGCTTTTCTAGGGCTTATGGAGTAGGACGCTCAGTGTGAAGTGTGCCAAGTGTGACTCATGCACCCCCCCACCCCGTGTGATTAATAATCTGGTGGAGGCTCATAGCTATGTATGTTCTAAATGAACAGCAAAGTCGTTTCAGAGCAACACACACAGCAAGAATTCAAAGTGATGCAGGACGTTTCCACCGGAAGGTCTTTGTCACCTTGTACTCTGCAGTTGACGAAGGAAGACCTTTGGGTCAAAACATCCTGCATCATATCAAATTGTTGCTACGCATGACTTTCCTGTTCACCTTCTGGTGTAATCAACTAAGCATATTGATTTTGCTTATTGCTGAGTGGATTCATGTGTAAAATTGATTGAATGTTCAATGAAGCACTAGATTCAATTTGGCAATGATTGGAGCGTGTAAATCGTTAACAGCTGGTGCAGCAACAGCATCAGCAGGCATGTCTGAACTGTAGCCAACTGTTACCTGGGATACAGGCATGCATGGAATAGTGATGTACACTGTACAGTGCCCATCTGTATGTATCCTAGGCAACGACTGCCCTCACACTTGTGAAGTGAATGTGAGGTTGCTTAACATTAATTGGTGATACTCTCAAACCACTCGTCACATTCCTAATCCCATTCCTGTTCACTTCTGCAAAGTTCAATTTGAAACTGAACTGGATTGTACTGTACATCTCTGTATCCTCAGATCATTCCACCCATTGACAAGGGAATTGCCAAGAGTATCCTGAAGCACCTTGACCCCTGGCCAGGTGCGTGGAAGACAGAGGCCCTCTCCTGCTCCTCCCTCGTGGTGGATCCCTACGACCAGGTGGACTGCAGCTACATGGAGGCTCTGCAGGGGTACAGTGTCAACAGGTGGGGATTTAGGGATGATGTGGAGGTGTTTGAGGGAGGTCTGGGGTGTATGAGGAGAGGATGGGAGCTGGGAGTGTATAAGCGGTGGTGGCAAAGTTAATTTGTTGAAAGTGGCCTCTTTCACTGGCAAAGTTCTTCTCTCGTTTGCGTAGGAGTCACAATGCGTCTTGTCCAATCAAATTCACATACACCGCAATGCATGGTGTTGGATATCAGTTTGTCAGGGAGGCCTTTGCTGAATTCTGCCTCCCTGACATTGTGCCAGTTAGGGAGCAGGTGAGGCTACGACTTTCGTAGGTCCAATATTTGTGTTGTATAATACGTACATTGTAGCCATCATATGCATGCGTATCTGAGTCCTGCATGGGTGTGTGTGTGTGTGTGTGTGTGTGTGTGTGTGTGTGTGTGTGTGTGTGTGTGTGTGTGTGTGTGTGTGTGTGTGTGTGTGTGTGTGTGTGTGTGTGTGTGTGTGTGTGTGTGTGTGTGTGTGTGTGTGTGTGTGTGTATGTGTGCATGTGTGTTAGTGCGTCTGTGTGCGTTTGTGCATGCATGGGTTTGTGCGCACATACATGTATGTGTTGAAAGATGGGTGGTATTGAGTTAGTATAGCTTAGTTCTCTCTCCCACTCTGTACACTTCATGTATGCATGTACATATATATAGGTTGAGCCTGATCCTGAGTTCCCCACTGTTAAGTTTCCCAACCCTGAGGAAGGCAAAAGTGCTCTGGTAAGTAGTCCCTTTATGCATACACACACACACACACACACACACACACACACACACACACACACACACACACACACATGCGCGCGCACACAGTACATCATTAAATGTGTGTGTGAAGACAGCACAGCTCAACCGCTTTCCTTCAGCTGATCACAGCGCACAACTTATGTATGTTTAGTATGGTTGGCTCGGCCTGTACGTACTTCCTGTCCATTGTTGGTGTGTTCGTGACTAAACATTGTTGTGTAACTTTTACAATACCGTGCTTTCTCAGCCTTGCACCACTCGCTGTGGCTGTAAGTAGGAAATGGCAAGCCAGGCTAACCTACCGTGTCTTTTTGTCTCCATATTCTCATTTCTAACACACGTGCGCACACACACACACACACCACACACACACACAACACGCATAAACCAGAATCTAGCAATGGAAACGGCTGAACGCCATGGCAGCGTGGTCATTCTTGCCAATGACCCAGATGCGGACAGACTTGCTGTGGCAGAGCGAAGACAGGATGGGAGCTGGCGTGTGTTCAATGGGAATGAGTTTGGTGTGCTGCTGGGTTGGTGGGCCTTAGAGGTCAAGAAGAGGCAGCTCAGGGCTGAAGGCAAAGAGTTTGTTCGTGAGTGTTCCGGATACATGTGTGGGTTAGTGCCTGAATATGTCACACCCAAAGAGGAGCATTACGGGCAGCTAAGCACTGGGATTTATGTTGTTCTTCTTGTTCTCGTGTTTGTACCTTGTGTTAGCACCTCTTCATGCTAGGTACGTACACCCAATTCTGCACTGTTGTCCTTGCCTACGTACCTGCATTCTCACCACCCACCTCTCCCCTTCGTCCCCTCCAGCTTCCAAGTATGCTCTACTGAACAGCACAGTGTCCTCAAAGATGTTGGGTGCCTTAGCACGAGTGGAAGGTATGCACCACGAGGAGACATTGACCGGGTTCAAGTGGATGGGAAACAGAACAGAGCAACTCGCCAAAGAGGGCATTGAAGTCATCTTTGCATACGAAGAGGCCATTGGTGAGCAGTGACCACACCTGGCTGCGTCAGTGATGGTTTTGAGGGAGGGTGGAGCTCCTCTTTCTCAGGCTTCTCCCACTTGAGTGTGCTCAGAGAATCACTAGATGTGTGAGCATGTGTATCTACAACTACTCCCTTGATGTTTTGGAGCCGCCAAATGAGATCCTTCATGTGTGGTGTCGAATAACCTTTGCTGATGATGCTTTAAAGAGAATCTAGTTCAAAGTGATTGCCATTCACAGTCTCTGCCTCGATCTCTCTTTCTTGTTTCCTCCACCCCTCTTCTCCAAGGGTTCATGTTTGGGCGAAATGTCCTTGACAAGGATGGTGTGAGCGCTGCCGTAGTGGCTGCTGAGATGAGGATGGACTTGGAACTGCACGGACTCACTTTTGCCACAAAGCTAGAGCAGCTGCAACACATGTGAGCTGACGCTCGCGCACACACACACACACACACACACACACACACACACACACACACACACACACACACACACACACACACACACACACACACACACACACACACACACACACACACACACTTGGTCAAGATGAAGTAAAACACACAGCCCTATACCTCTGCCGAGCAACAACAGCACTGTGTCGTGTCTTCTGTCTACAGCTATGGGTGCTATGTGTCCGAGACCAGGTACGTCATCTGTAACAACACCCAGTTGATTGCGACCATCTTTGATGACATCAGGAGTGGCAATAAGGTGAGCTGAAGAAGATATAAAAAATGTGGTCTTCTTTGATTCTATTTGCAAAGTGGGATTCCCTGTTGGCAGTTAGACATTGTGGTGTTAGTCTCTTAAGTAACCCTAACTCCAGCGACCTTTTTCACATTAATCATCATTACTGAAGTTTCAACCACGATGCTGTTGCCTTCATCCTTCATCCATCCTTCAGTGGTGTTTGTTTCAGTCTACTCTGATGAAGGCCACAGCATCATGGTACAAAGGCCAGTAATGATGATTAAATGTGAAAATGTTTGTGATTCTGTTTGCCGCACGTTGCTTCTCTGCATGCCCTGTGCAAGGTGTGCAGTGTGGCAGCTGTGGTCAACCAGTAGCCTCGTGATAGAGGCCTAGACCAGCCAGTTCGGGTGACCTTCTCCTTACTTTATGCACACCATGCTCGCTAAGGCCAGAAGTAAGCACAAGATGTGTATTATTGTAACAAATTTGTTTTGATGAGCAAAACAACGGTCGATGAATACTCAACGGGAGGACGTTTTGACCCAAAGATTTTCGCCCACTGCAAGATAAGCAGTTGACAAAGACCTTCAGGTCAAAACGTCCTGCCGTTGAGTATTCATCAACAGTTGTGTCTTTGATCAGTGAAAAGATCTCCTATCAGTTCAAAACGTATGCACCGCGTCATACGTATGTGTCATACGTATGTGTCATACGTATGTGTCATGCGTATGTGTCATGCGTATGTGTCATACGTATGTGTCATGTGTCTGCGTACGTATAGCATCATCATTGTGTATCATGTCTAGCTGCAGTCTAACATGTGTGCTGTGTAGTCTGGTGCGCCAGACGTTCTGCGGTTTATTAGCGCAATAACAAGCTCGCAGAGAATAGAGGCTAGGGCTGTGGGACTGTGGGGTGTGCTGTTCTGTGGTGTTGGGGGTCTGACTTCATCACCTATACTCCTCCTCTCCTGCAGTATCCCATCCGCGAGGTAGCTGGCGCCACTGCCCTCGGTGTACGGGACCTCACCGTGGGCTACGATAGCACAAAGCCACCGTCATATAAGCCAGTCAGTCCTGTGTGTGTGTGTGTGTGTGTGTGTGTGTGTGTGTGTGTGTGTGTGTGTGTGTGTGTGTGTGTGTGTGTGTGTGTGTGTGTGTGTGTGTGTGTGTGTGTGTGTGTGTGTGTGTGTGTGTGTGTGTGTGTGTGTGTGTGTGTGTGTGTGTGTGTGTGTGTGTGTGTGTGTGTGTGTGTGTGTGTGTGTGTGTGTGTGTGTGTGTGTGTGTGTGTGTGTGTGTGTGTGTGTGTGTGTGTGTGTGTGTGTGTGTGTGTGTGTGTGTGTGTGTGTGTGTGTGTGTGTGTGTGTGTGTGTGTGTGTGTGTGTGTGTGTGTGTGTGTGTGTGTGTGTGTGTGTGTGTGTGTGTGTGTGTGTGTGTGTGTGTGTGTGTGTGTGTGTGTGTGTGTGTGTGTGTGTGTGTGTGTGTGTGTGTGTGTGTGTGTGTGTGCGCGTGCATGTGTGGATGTCTGTGTGGGTGTGTTGTTTTGTCGTATGTCTGTGCACACATGCTTCTGCGTGCCTGTAGTCTGTGTATGCTCATGTAAGTTTGTGCCTTCAACTCTGTGTGTGCCTGTCCATTGCCCATTGTCCAGGACTTGCCATCTGACCCATCCTGTCAGATGATTACCTACACAATGTCCAACAACTCTGTGTTCACCTTGAGAACCAGTGGAACAGAGCCGAAAATTAAGTACTATGTGGATGTTTGGAGCACCCCTGGATCAAGGTAGGCCACGTGTAGGGGGAGGAAGGAGGGAGGGCCTAAAATGTGGGCAGTGGGTGTGGTCGATGTATTTACAGCTTCTTGTGATGTGCATGAGGCAATCATACTGTTAATGGCTGTCCTACTGAACATCAATTGCATTCCCACCCCTCCTTCCCTCCCTCCCTCCCTATCTCTCCTCTCCTCATTCTCCCTCCCACCCTACTTCCCTCCCTCCCTCTTTCCCCTTCCTTCCTCATTCTCTCCCTCCTGCCTTCCCTCCCTCCCTCCTGCCATCCTGCCATCATTCTCTCCCTCCCTCCCTCCATTACCCCTTCCCTCCTGCCATCATTCTCTCCCCCTCCCTCCTCTCCCATGCCCCCAGTGAGACTTTTGAACAGCTGGAGCACACCTTGCAAGTGATGCAGCAAGCCATACTTGATACATTCTTAAAGCCAGAAGAAAACGGACTCATTTCTCCGTCAGTGTCTCCCACTCCGTCTTGACGTGTAGTGTATGAGCCAATCTGTGTTGCTGTAGTTGACTTGATCTTGGTTGCTGTAGGTTGCAGGTCATACAACTGTACTATTATTAATTGTGGCATGTTACTATACTAATGCGAGACATTTTCTACGTATTAATCTGTTGTATTTATGCTCATCATTGTACATCGAATGGTTGATTTTTAATTGGCAAATGCATCAAGAGATATTAATGATGCATACGTAGTTGGCAGGCATAAAATTAATAATGATATACTCCACATAGTGTTTGATTGTCTCAGATGTGCTAATTCCATCAGCTGCATGCACCAATTGTACAGCACTTATTGAAATATATAGCTCCTCCTATGGTTCATCAAACCCAGTCTCGCGGTTTCTTCAGCACGTCTATCAATTCCTCTTCCGGCGATCCGGGTGTGGGTTTGTGTGAGTACTCCCATCGTGCAGTCAGAGGGAGAGACATGAGAATGCTTTCAATCCGGGCACCCGGTGTCAAGAGACCAAACTTGGTCCCCCTGTCGTACACCAGGTTGAACTCAACGTAGCGACCCCTCCTCAACTGCTGCCATTCCTTCTGCTCTTTCGTGTACACTGCCCTGTGGTGCTTCTCCACGAGGGGGATGTAAGCAGGGACGACAGCCCACGCACAAGATTTTACAAACTGGAAGACTTTGTCCGGATTAGGCTTGTCCAAATCGTCAAAGAAAATGCCACCCAGACCTCTGCTCTCTCCGCGATGCTTTATGGTGAAATAGTCATCGCACCACTTTTTGAACTTGGGGTAATGTTCTTTGTCATGAGGGTCACACGCATCCTTGAGTGTCTTGTGGAAGTGGACAGCATCGTCTCTGCTGAGATACGAAGGAGTGAGATCTGTGCCACCTCCAAACCACCACTGCTTGTCACCAGAGCCAGTGTCTACCTCAAAATACCTAAAGTTGAAGTGGACTGTGGGAACAAAGGGATTCACAGGGTGGACAACACAGCTGACACCAACGGCAAAGAAGGGAAGCTGCTCAGATTCTGGGATATCCTTGCCTCTGCTTCGCATCTGCTTGGCAGCGGCCTGGGGGAGGTTGCCATGGACAACCGAGATATTGACTCCAGCCTTCTCAAGCACAGCCCCATCCTGTAAAACACAGCTGACCCCCCCGCCACCCTCAGCTCTCTCCCATCGGTCTACTTTAAACTTGCTCCCGTCTAAACCCGAAAGCTTCTGGCAGAAGTCATGCTGCACCTCCATACACAGTTTCTCCATCTTGTGGCGCATGTCAGAGGAGCGGGCAAGTGTTCTGTAGCCCGAGAGCGGCTCCGCCATGTAGGTCGCTGCGTTGAGCCCTCGCTGCAACTGCCAAGCGCTCAGTAGCGCTACTCCCGACGACACGCCAAACACAAGCAACCCCATTGTGTGATTTCGGCCTCTTGGAGGAACTCTGACGAGGGAAGCGATCCTCCTTGACGCGTGAAAGCAGTTAGCCGTCATTTTCTTTTCGGATTGTTGCTCGAGTGACACGCGCGCACTTCGAACACGAGGGGTTAAATTTCACAAAGCGCAATTTTTCAAGTACCCCGACCACCATGGCTGAACGAACAGTTACGATTAGATAGCTGGCCAGTCACTGCTTGTTGGTGTGGCAGTGACAGGAAGGTAATGCCAACTCGTAAGACTAAATTATTAAAAATGATCTGCCAAACGCGGACATGATCAACCATACATAACTCAAATGGCAAAACAAGTGCTTAGTACTCAAACAGAAGACTCTGTAGCTGTAGCTAGCATTCTTGCCCTGCTCCTCTGAGTCTTGCTGTCCACATACTGCACCACATTCACCTTCACAGGCACTGTCAGACCTTCCTGCAGCCTAACTTCAACTTGTGTCTCTCCAAACTTTACAATTGGTTCTTTGAGCACAATACAATCTAATGGGACATGTATCTGAAGTGAGCTATGAAATGCCCGCGATATGTCCTGCTCATACAGCTCCCAATTTGACTCCTCAGGGTCCTGTCGCACAGTGAGGGTCCTCTCTCGCAAATAGTTGGCCAGAAAGTCCACCTGGTCAGCTTTGGTTCGCTTTACTTGACCGCTGAGCTCTTCTTCGCTAATTCCATACTTTTCAACGTTGTAGTGAGTTGCATAAACGGCCTTACCTCTCGGTATTAGAACATTTCGGCCATACCCGTGTTTCACGTGGCATAACTGCCCGCTGTTGCCTAGATTCGGGACGTCTTCTGTGAGAATAATCTTAAGTCTAGCTTTCCTGTTCGGTTTCTGCTTCCACGGACGCGACTCCTTCTTAGTACCGTATCCCCTCACTATGCACTGCCGAATAGGTGCGGTTGTCTTCTGCGCGTTAAGTAGCCATCTGCAGCCAATATAGGTCATACAGTGGTAGTTTGCTGTGCCAGCGGCCATTTTTCTCTCTACATGCGTTAATGATATTCATTGCTTGATGCGCATGCTCACTGTCACGTGCGATGATTTGGTGGAGCTTGTGCTTGTCTTGGATGCCCAACTGAACGGCTACCACCGGGATTGATTGCCTAGCGGTTTTTGATGAATACTAATCTCAAGAGGCCACTCTGGGTCACTCGATAGTTCTTTGACCAGGAGAATTGGGCTCGTTTTGGGGCCGTCTTGTATTTCCTCTTTTACACGCCCGCTCTTCACGAGGTGAGTCGATGCAGTTTGTGTGTGAACGCCGCGCTGTATGTTAACTTGAAGCGAAGTATCAGTTTCGCCATGTGTGTTCATTCACGTTAGGGTGGAGACGAGACGTTGTTATGGCATCCTCCCAGACCCCGCCCACCTCGCATGCGGAGGTTTGTGAATCTGGGCTTATGTAAACATCGCGTGGAGTGAGAGTGTGTCGTCAATGGAACAAGTTGCTGCCTGACTAGCATAGACCCTTTTATGAGCTGACAGTGACTGCTGTGTGTGTGGGGGGGGGGGGGGATGCACATGCATGTGTGTGTGTACATGTGGTGTGTGTGCTTGAGTGCTACTTCGCCTCTGCAGCTCTACCGAGCAGATTTCATCAGTGCCATGAAGCTCCCAGACACACAGCACTTTGAACCGAGTTCATATCTGAATATCAAGGACCCGTGGCGGACAGAGTGGGAGAAGGGAGTCCAGGTACTTTGCCCTTGTGCATAGAGCAGTCGACTTGCTAAGTGTTTTGTACGCAGTTGACAAAGGCTCACTTGGTCAAAACATCCTGCAATTAGATTGATTGGTCCGCTATGCACATATGCTCATCAAGATTTATTCACCAGTTGCTAAGTGGATTGTAATTCATCTCCTGCCTAGACTACAAGCCACATGTAATTGATATTGTTGGCTTCTGATGTAATGTGATGTCAGCATAGTGATGTAATGTGATATCACTGTCCTTGTATAATGATGCATTGTCTCCCATTAGGTGTGCATGAACCCAGAGTCTATACAAAAGCCAATGGTCAGGTAAGCTGAGCACACTCTGTGCCATCCTGTGTAAGCCTCACAAGGTGTATGCGTGCGTGCTTGCTTTATGAGGCACATGTAGGTACGTACATTACAGACGCATTCTCAATCATCATCAGAACCTGTTGTATATGAGCAGTGTGTGTGTATGTGTGTTCGTGTGTATGTACGTATAACGTACAGTATGACCGTATGTGGTTGTTAGCCACCAATTGGGGGATATTTGAAACAGAGCTTTAGAGTACCTACGTATGTTAATTTGTAGCAATGCTGTGGATGGTTAGCAGAACTTACTGCCAACTGTGGACTAGTGTGGCCCTTCGGAGCTGGAATGTCTTCAGCAGACCCAATGTTTCCGTGTGTAGTTTCATTCCCTTCCTGGTTCCACTTCAGGTGCAGGGATCAGGAATCGGAACCTGCAAACTCAGAAGAAGATTTTGTCATGTGAGTGTCCCTCGCTGTTAACTTGTTCCACGGTGGGTTCTTCTATACATGTGTCTGTGTTCAGTGGGTGGGTGTTGTCGTATGTTTATTGGGAATTTGTGGTAGAGAAGGAAAGAGTACTTAGTAGGATGCATCACTCAGGCGACAATTGTGACACTGCGCCTCGTTTGAATTTCTGGATGAGTCGATTCTCCCTGTCTGTGTCCAAAATTGCATGGTTAACAGAGGTGCTGTAACAACGCATCCAGTGATGTAATGGGATTTACTGTACATATTTCATGTGGTCTACTGTGTGTATTGTGCCTCAACAGGCCAGCGGAGTACATCCCAGATGAGTCAGGGCTGAACCACATGCCACAATACGACCTGGATGAGTTGGACTTGGGCTGGCTGGATACCTTCAGGGAGAGACGAAAGTACTGTGGTATGTGTGTGTGTGTGTGTGTGTGTGTGTGTGTGTGTGTGTGTGTGTGTGTGCTGTGTGTGTGTGTGTGTGTGTGTGTGTGTGTGTGTGTGTGTCTGCGTGTGTGCATGTGTGTGTGTCTGTCTGTCAATCTGTCTGTTTCTCTCTGTGTGTATGTGTGCGTACATAAGTCTGTCTGTGTGTATAGGTATGCGTACGTGTGCATGGTAATGCGTGCCTGTGTATGGGTTGGTGGTGTGTATGTACGTAGGTATGTGTGTCTTTCCTGCCAGTGTCTGCTATGGGTGCCACACCCTACCCTGCAGCCTTAATCGGAGGGCAGCAGCAGCTACCAGAGGAAACATTGAGACAAGCCATATCAACATTGGAAGTCAGGGTTGGTGACAGACAGACTCACTAGGTCCTGTAGGAAGGACTTACGGTGCTGTATAGTCTGGCTTGAGAGCATGTGGATCAGACACGACAAGTGGTCAGATCGTGTCTCCTATGGTGTGATGTTATGATGTGACGTATCACCCTGGTGAAGCACTGTCGCAGACTGTATACTCCATACACATACGTAGTGTGTGCGCATGCATACTGCACGTACAGTATGTGTTGTTTGCAAGTGATGTTCCATGTGTGTAGACTCTGCCTTCCCCACATGTCTGTAAGTACACACGTGAATGCATGTGTATGTACGTACGTATGTATGCATGGACCGTGCATGTTTGTTTGTACTCGTGTTTGTGGGATGATTCTTCAAAGCGACATTTCCTGTTGTCACAAGTGTTTGGAGGTTCCATGTGCTGTGTATATACGTAAATGACAGCATTTGCTGCGGACAGTACTGGGTGATTCAGATGCTAAAATGCCCGCTGAAATATGCTGTAAGCTCCAAAGGAATACTGTATATATATGTATATATATATATAAATTATATGTGGTATATATATATGTATATATAATTTTATATATGTAGGTGTGTATGTCTTGCACATCAGTTGTTTGGACAGCACCATACGTGTGTGACTAATAGTCCAAACAGCTATTTGTGGGTAGGAGTAGGCCCTTGTGGGCTGTGTATTATGGCTAACTGTGCAGAGTTGGCAGTGAAAATACAAAGCTTACTGTGTAAAGATGGTGCTCGCAGAGAAAGTGACACACAATGGCTGCAACAACAGGAACAATGTGACATGAGCCCCCTAGATCCACTTGCACAATTCCCAAATGGTGCCCCTAGTTTCTGTAGTGAAACATTCATGAACAAGCAGAGAAGTGCTGTGCTGTGGAAAACGTTCACACCTTTCAAGGATTAGTATGCCACTATTGATGATGCGCCACCAAATGCCCTTCACTATTTTACTTATTACGAATTTCACTTATTTTAACGTATTGTCATACTTGTACAATACCTACTCTTAATGTTCACTTGTTCAGTCTGTTGTATTTTAAGCTGGCCATTCTACTCTAAAGTGTGCATAGGACTATTACACAGCATGTACGTGCGTATGTACATGCTGTGCTGTGTACGTACGTACGTACATATGTAACTCACTACTGTGCTGTTTGTGTGTTCTGTATAGAAAAGATATTTATATTATGAATGGGTGGATTATGTATGTATGTATGTCCTGGTCACAAATTGTTTGTGAGCACATTTTCATTAAAATTAAATTAAAATAAAAATGCTTAAAATGCTTTTGTCTGTGTATTTTGCAGTGTCAACACAACATGGCGTACACAATGGCTACTCGTGAGGACCTCAAGATGGAGGTTGACGACGCAGCAGGGTGTGATGTGTGTCACAAGGTGGGTGTGACATGTGAGGTGGGCATGACATCTGTCACTTGGTGGGTGTCACATGTGTGTCTCATGGTGGGTATGACGCATGAGGTGGTTTGATAGTGTTGTGAGGTGGGCCTAACACCTGTCACTTAGTGGGTGTGGAACCTGTCACTTAATGGGTGTGGCACCTGTCACTTAATGGGTGTGGCACCTGTCACTTAGTGGGTGTGGAACCTGTCACTTAATGGGTGTGGCACCTGTCACTTAATGGGTGTGGCACCTGTCACTTAGTGGGTGTGGCACAGGTCACATAGCGGGTGTGGCACAGGTCACTTGGTCTGCTCGTACTCCTGATAACAATTGAACTGGTGACTTGTAATGACTTTGTCACTGCTGTTTCTGTCCTTCCTTCCTGCAGTATGAAGCTGAGGACGCGAATGTGATGGTGTTCTGCGATGTGTGCAATGTGTGTGTGCACCAGGTTGGTGTCACTCATGCACCTGTCAGCTGTTTTATATATGTTTGTTGCCTGATGAAGCCATACATCAAAGCAAGCAACCATGGGTAAACCCTGGGATAGCACGTACTGAGGGTTAGTTAACAACCTGGGGTGTAAGTTATCACCCTGCAGCGTTAGTTATCACCCTGCGGGGTTAGTTATCACCCTGCGGGGTCAGTTACCGACTGCTGCTTCAAAATGGGCTCTTAATTATCTGCACCAATCACCTAGTCGGACCATTCTGTATTGCAAATGGTTGTCTTTGGTTGATATCCTGCTTGAAGGTCGTCGAAATCGTCGTTTGTTATGGTGAAGTCAAACCTGGACGACTTTGCAGGACCCGAACAGGCGTTCTTCGCGAAGCGCTTTGCCAATTCACTTGTCTACGGGACGGAATAAAGTAATAATAGTAATAGCCATAGTAACGTTCGGGTAGTTCGTTCGATAAGTCGATTCGACGGGCGAAGTTTGAGCTACGCTCTAGTCCGTTCGAATTGCAACAAGCTAGTTATAACATGGCCCCTCGGGCGCTTGGCTGATTTATCGCCCTCGGGCGCTTTGCGCCCTCGTGACCATGTTATAACTATTACATACATTGGCTGTGATATTATCACTGAAGTACTGCATTAATATACATCCATGCAAATGTGTATGCTGTACTGTTCTGGACAACTTCTATGTACGTATGTACTGATGCTGATGTGAATTGCAGCACCAGGTGTAGGTCAACTGCTTGGTTGCTGAACTGTTCCCCATCCCCCTTCCTGTCTCCCTCCTAAGGCGTGCTACGGGGTGGGGAGCATTCCTGATGGTTCATGGCTCTGTGAAGTCTGCAGGACCAAGGAGGCAGCCCCCAAATGTGCTCTCTGTCCCAATGTGGGCGGGGCCATGAAGCAAACAGGGTGGGTCTGTTCAATTACTGTAAGACTGAGTGGTGTTGTCTGAACAGTAAAGGGTACAGTGCCAGCTAGAAATGGACTAAAACTAGAATGTACTGGTCTTTTTTAGGGCCAAGATAGAAGCTGATGAAGAGCACAGTCTACTGATGATGTTGTCTGCCTACTTCAGCTCTTTAATTAATGTTAATCATGTGACCTCCAGCCAATGAAATTCTTTGAAATAGATAACATGATGGAGGTGTAGAAGATGTATTGTACTATAAAGCATGCATAAATTATTAATCATTCCATAATAATATGTTCAA
The DNA here is from genome assembly GCA_949841015.1 of Aplysina aerophoba. NCBI lineage: Eukaryota > Metazoa > Porifera > Demospongiae > Verongiida > Aplysinidae > Aplysina > Aplysina aerophoba. The sequence goes on from CATKZD010000135.1 coordinate 27,975, forward strand.
TATAAAGTGCACTTTACAACGAACTCCTGAGCTTTGGTGCTTTATTTTCCACGTGTCTGTGTGTTTGTGCGTGTTAAGGGACGGAGTTGGCTGGGCACACGTGAGCTGTTCTCTTTGGATACCCGAGGTGGAGTTTGGCTCAACAGAGCACATGAAGCCCATTTTACTGGAACGAGTACCAGTGAGTCTTGTATGCACACACACTCCGCACACATGCACACACACACACACGCACACACACATACCACACACACACAGCACACACAGTACTGTAGTCTATCAAAGTAAACCTCTTTCATGTTTCACCTTTACCGGAAGCACGAGCTAGGAGGGGCGAAAAGCTCTTTATGCTCTCCCTGCCCGTACAGTATTTCCGGTAAAGACAAAATGTGAAAGAGGTCTAGCTAAATAGATTAACACATGTGACGTTGTGGTTGCATAAGCAAGAGGGTGGAATTTTCCTCTGCTGGCCTGCATCTTGTACCTGTAGGCCAAACGCTGGAACCTCGTCTGTTCGCTGTGCAGAAAGAAGGAAGGAGCCTGCGTGCAGTGTTTTGTAAGTCCTTTGTTCATAGCATGCCTCTGTGGTTGTGGTTGCAGGTGGTCTAGTGCGTTAGAGCCGCTGTGGAGGGTCTAGCGTGCTGGACTGGGTTGCAGGTGAATGGGGGAAGAGTAGTGTACATAATGTGAGTGTAAAATGTTGGTGGGACTCCAGTGGCATTTGGAAGGTGTATGTATGTCTGTAGGTCAACGTAGACTGCTTTGAACTCTGTGCTCTGATTGAGCGTCATTCTTTGCTGTAGGGTGCACTGTCACATGCATGTCACACGACAATCACATGGCAAATTTGTAACGCATTGCATCATTCTCTGCTGCAGTGTGCAACATGCACGGTGGCTTATCATGTCACATGCGGGTTCTTCTCAGGACTGGAGATGAAGGCGACAAATGACACAGGCAACAATTTGATATATGAGGTGAATGTGGGAGCGGAGGGCGTGGGGGCGGGGAGAGGGGTGTGTAGGTACGTACGTGCATACACTATTCGTGCTACAGACCTCATTGCACTACCATTTGTATAGCTAGCACGTAGTACACAGGAGGTGGTAAATTTCAGTATCAATGTTGTCTGCTCATTACTGATGTGTATGGGAGTGACTGTGTCCTCTGATGCAGTGCGTGCACTTGTATCAGAGTATGCCTTCCGCATTCTCCTGCATTTTAGACATACTGCCCCAAACACACAGCTCTCAGAAAGGCCATTAGAACACCTTCACCAAGAAAGGATTTGCGGCTGTCAAACAAGTAAGGGAGAACCCATGCTGTACTGCACAGCACTCCATGTGTCCTCCTCACACATTGTGTGCACACAACATACGTAGAAGTCACCCTCGGTCAGGACTGTGTGTGTGCTTGTGTACACTTTTGTTGACAGAGTTCGCAATCTGGAGGAAGAGTTTTACTGCCATGCAACTGCAACTGACCTGCAGAGGGAGATGGGACTGACTCCAAAACTAAGTACACTTTTGTACAACTACTGGAAGTTGAAACGAATTGTGAGGCCCATTGCACACCTACAATACTTTCATTCATTGCCCTACTGTGATGCTTCATGTTTATTCCTCTTTCACAGTCAAACCAGAACAGACCACTTGTTGCGGCAATGTCTGTAGATAGTCTGCGGTTGGAACTTCTTCAACAGTCACATGTGGGTCACATGCATGTCACATGACAATCAGAGGGCATATACGTAATGCATTGCATCGTTACCATGCAGGATATTGCTCAGAAGAAGGCTAATTTCGATCACCTTGTTCACATGCGTCATGACTTGGAGAAAGTGCGCAATCTGGTGTATATGATGCAGAAAAGGGAGAGATTAAAGAAACGGATAGTTTCGACAGATGAAGAAATTGTTTGGCGAAAAATGAAAAACGTTAAGGAAGTCCAAAGGAGGAAGGAGGAGGAGGAGGAAAGACCACCATCAATAGCAAGCTGTGCAGAAGTCGACGTGGCAGAGTGTGAAATGGACGTGCTAGTTCAGAATGGCTCTGAAAAGCGAAAAAGCAACTGCCGTGTTGATGGTTTTAAACCACCACGTCTGCTGCCGGTGGCAAAGCAACGTTTCACTCGTCAAAGTCTGAAGCAGAACCACAAGATCCACTTGAATAGCCACAAAACCCACCGTTTGACAAACCACTCTGAGACCTCCTACTCCCACTCCTTAAGGACCCGCCCACTGGTCAGTGACGCAGCAGGTAGCAACAAGCTCCGGTCACAGTGATGCTACACAAGAGTGCATGTATGTACACACACGCGTACCCCAGTGGCAGACTGTATAGTGCTTACATACATCCCTCACTTTGCGTATGTATGTATGTATGTATGTATGTATGGGTTTACTTTTGTTGTTTTGTGACCTTTTAATGGAAAAAAAGTCAGAATGAAGATTTAATATTATATTAAGTGTATGTACTGCAGGCTCTTTGTGTGTTATGGTCCTGCATGCATTGGCTGTAGAGACGTCTCTATATGACAACTAACCCACAGAAATACATATGTACAGTATATAGCAAGTCATGTATCTAAATAAAGCAGTATATAATTGTTATGCATAACTTACCTGTACAAATTCATTGACTATGTAAATTATAATATTATGTAACCATGTATGTATATACCATAATAATTCATGCATGCACTAACCATGCATGAAGACAAGCAATGGGACACAGTTTGCTGACGGATGGAAGCATACAGTTAGCCATTAAGGGCATCTGTGATTGAAAATGTCAATAATTATTGCTTGTTTCACCAACAGGCTCGGTGCATTCACTCCTCTCAGGCCGTTGTAAAGGGCACGACAACAGGGTCGCCCGCGGCAACCTCCATGCTCTCTAGTGCCTGTTCAAGCGTTTCTGCTTTGTCAGAGATCTGCAGACAAGAGGGGCATCAATAGCAACAGCAACTACAAACTTCCACACAGCAAGTGTCTCAGGGAGGAGTGACAGAGACATGGTTAGGAAACTATCAATCAATAGCAGCTGTTTGTACACAGTTGGTGAAGGCCTACATGGCTGAAACGTCCTGCAATCAGTTGCTATTGATTGATTGATTCTGCTATGTATATGCTCATTAACATCTATTTGCCAGTTGTCACAACGTAGCAATGAGCCTCTACAATATTGTGGCTAGGAAGGTAGTTGCCAGGATACTGAATAGGGCTCTCAACTGTCTCAGGCATGAGAAGGAGGGTAGTTCCGTGCTACCAGTTTCACAGCATGGATGGAACCTTGATGCTGCTAGCTCCACCCTGCCGCGACGCTGGTATCTGAGAGAGCTACTTCGATTAAGTGAAAGGCACTGAAACTGACTAATCCAGTGTACACAAGTGAACACATAAACCTAGTGACCTAGATCCCGATAATGAAATTCCATAGCTACTCCTATACAGCAGAAGGCTAGGCACATTTGAAACAGACAAACACACAAAACACAAGAAGTGGAAGTAACAAATCTGAACACACAAGAACAAACCCATCACACACTCCAGCGGACTGTACAGTATACCACATATACAGGTACACACGGGCACATGTACACATTTACACATGTACACATTTACACATGGGCACATGTACACACGGGCACATGTACACATTTATACATGAGCACATGGGCACATGGGCACATGTACACACGGGCACATGTACACATTTACACATGAGCACATGGGTACATGTACACATGTACACATGGGCACATGTACACATTTACACATGTACACATGTACACATTTACACATGAGCACATGGGTACATGGGTACATGGGTACATGGGCACATAGGCACATGTACACACGCGCACATGTACACACAGGCACATGGGCACAGACGCACAACATGGGCACATGGGCACATGTGTGCTGTTCCTCACATAGCCAATGTCTGTATCTGGTACGAGGTCTCTGGAGAGAACGACATGAGGTTGAGTGGAGGACGCTGGCAACTTGGCAGCTGAATGGCTCACTCCAGATTTCCATGCAGACACCCGTTGTCTGTGCAGAAGTAGGTAAAGGAGCAACAGTGAGCTTAGTCAATGGCATGCCTTGTACAACAGCTTGATACGGTATGTTCCAACACGCATGCACACAATGGCACACATGTATGCATTGCATACACACACACACACACACACACATCACGCACACACACCACACACACACACACACACACACACACACACACACACACACACACACACACACACACACACACACACACACACACACACACACACACACACACACACACACACACACACACACACACTGGTATTCTCTGGTCCTCCCAGCCACTTCCGAATGATCCAAACTGTGTGGTACTACGTCTGCAACATCTATGAGATTCCTACGCACGTGTTACAAGAGATCAGATAGGGATCAGGCAGAGGAAGTTGCAAGATGCAATCACACTTTAGCGGGAGTTGCACATGGGTGAGTGTCTACAAGCTAGGAAGGTGGTGTCATCATAATCGAAGGTTACATGTACAGGCACACAAGCAGAGTAGAACCTCATGATGACGCAACCATGGCAACCCACTGCAAAGGTAAACACCCACTCGGCTGTTTTCTGTAGTATTTGATTCAGCCTTCCTTCCTCGTCTGTGGCCCCATAGCTATTTCCAGGCGATCCATGTGAAAATGATCCTCTGCAGAAGAAAGATTGACACACGATTAGCAGCACACCACCACACACACATACATACACCTCTACGCACACAATTAGCAGGTGCATCAAGCCAACTGTCACAGCTTGATGCCGGGACAATCAGTGGTAAAAAAATGAAACTTTCAGACATTTCG
>CATKZD010000136.1:0-12500 GCA_949841015.1 Aplysina aerophoba
CAAGTTTGTGTGTGTGTGATACACAAGCTCACCTGTGCCAACAGCACAAGCTCACCTGTGCCAACAGCACACACTCACCTGTGCCAACAGCACAAGCTCACCTGTGCCAACAGCACAAGCTCACCTGTGCCAACAGCACACGCTCACCTGTGCCAACAGCACACGCTCACCTGTGCCAACAGCACACGCTCACCTGTGCCAACAGCACACGCTCACCTGTGCCAACAGCACAAGCTCACCTGTGCCAATAGCACAAGCTCACCTGTGCCAATAGCACAAGCTCACCTGTGCCAATAGCACAAGCTCACCTGTGCCAATAGCACAAACGCACCTGTGCCAAATCATAGAGTCGGATTGCATCCTGGTACATTCCTTTCCCCTCAGTGGCCTCAGCAACTGACGTTATAATCTCGGAAGTGTCCTTCACAAACTTGGCAATGCATCCAGGCTACAGTGGATGACACATGGGCGTGTGATGATGCAGGCCACACCCACCGTGGCGTGTGATGATGCAGGCCACACCCACCGTGGCGTGTGATGATGCAGGCCACACCCACCGTGGCGTGTGATGATGCAGGCCACACCCACAGTGGTATGTGATGATGCAGGCCACACCCACAGTGGTGTGTGGTGGTGCAGGCCACACCCACAGTGGCGTGTGATGATGCAGGCCACACCCACAGTGGTATGTGATGATGCAGGCCACACCCACAGTGGCGTGTGATGATGCAGGCCGCACCCACAGTGGCATGTGATGATGCAGGCCACACCCACAGTGGCATGTGATGATGCAGGCCACACCCACAGTGGCATGTGATGATGCAGGCCACACCCACAGTGGCGTGTGATGATGCAGGCCACACCCACAGTGGCGTGTGATGATGCAGGCCACACCCACAGTGGCGTGTGATGATGCAGGCCGCACCCACGTGGCATGTGATGATGCAGGCCACACCCACAGTGGCATGTGATGATGCAGGCCACACCCACAGTGGCATGTGATGATGCAGGCCACACCCACAGTGGCATGTGATGATGCAGGCCACACCCACAGTGGCGTGTGATGATGCAGGCCACACCCACAGTGGCGTGTGATGATGCAGGCCGCACCCACAGTGGCGTGTGATGATGCAGGCCACACCCACAGTGGCGTGTGATGATGCAGGCCACACCCACAGTGGCGTGTGATGATGCAGGCCACACCCACAGTGGCGTGTGATGATGCAGGCCACACCCACAGTGGCGTGTGATGATGCAGGCCACACCCACAGTGGCGTGTGATGATGCAGGCCACACCCACCGTGGCGTGTGATGATGCAGGCCACACCCACAGTGGCGTGTGATGATGCAGGCCACACCCACAGTGGCATGTGATGATGCAGGCCACACCCACAGTGGCGTGTGATGATGCAGGCCACACCCACAGTGGTATGTGGCGATGCAGGCCACGCCCACAGTGGTGTGTGATGGCGCAGGACACGCCTACAATGGTGGTGGAGTGTCTCACCTTGACAGTTCCGTCCCGCTCCACCTTGCCCAGCAGCATCTCATGCTGTGTTCAGGTAGAGGAAGGAGAGTGCTCCATTGAGCTCACATTGCACACACACACTTACTCACAGCTGACCACACCAAGCACTGCAGGTTGCTATGGATACCACTGCCTGCACAGTACCTCCCCCTTGTTCTCCAGAGCCAGGTCAGTCACACACGACACAAACAGGTCTCTATCATTGTCGTCCATGATACCCCTGTCAGGAGGGAGGGAAGGGAAGGGGAGGGGAGGGGAGGGAAGGGGAGAGAGAAAAAGGGTGAGCAAGGCAGTGTCATGTATACATAGAATCACTGTGTATGCACATGCCACACACACACCCACACACACACACACACACACACACACACCCACACCCACACACACACACCCACACCCACACCCACACCCACACCCACACCCACACCCACCCACCCACACACACACACACACACACACACACAAACACACACACTTGAGCAAGAAGAGGTACTGCAGGGCCTCCCGAGGGTCAGAAAGACTAAACTTTCGAGTGTAGTTGATGACCATTCGGGCAAAATTTATGCGTCTTCCTCCTGCTGGCTCCTTCTGCACTGAATGAGAAATTGATAACAGACAAAGGTACCAGTCAGCAAGAAGAGGAGAAAGACAGAGGGCTTCTTGACACATGCCAGGGGACGCCGACCCTCTGGAAACGCTCCTGCAAGTTCTTGAAGTACTAATACACATACCATTGTTGGACAGTCTTAGCATGCCCTACTCACACTGAGTGCAGAGCATTCAGCTCATTGCATCCATACAGCCTAGTCTAACAACTGCTTTCATTCAAGCCATGATCAATGACAACCAACCAACCCACTGGTCACATGCAGCTGAGTATAGGTAGGTCAAGGTACCTTAATTGACACACACCTGCAACAACCATACCGCAAGTGTGTACAGTATGCATGTGTGTGTTCCTTACAGAGTGGAGCCCGTGGTGACTCTGTCAAGTGTAGGAGGTTGTGATTCTTCAGGGCAATTGCAAAATGGACTGCATGTGATCTGAGTCTCTCCACGCGGTGAAGGAAGTCAATAGCCTGAGGGTGGAGGAGAGCAGATGAAATGACGTGTGTGTGAGTGTGTGTGTGTGTGTGTGTGTGTGTGTGTGTGTGTGTGTGTGTGTGTGTGTGTGTGTGTGTGTGTGTGTGTGTGTGTATGCATGCACATACGATTGCTGCTACTCACAGCCTCAAACTGTGCTGTCAGAATGAGCACTTGGAAGTAGAGGTAAGGGTTTTGGCTTGCGTTGAAGTGGTCCTCACCTGTTGCATATGTACGTATGTGTATTTACACAGTATACAGACAACACCACACACACCACACAAGAGGAGTTCACTCCATGTAGCCACACAGTGTGAGGGTGGGGCTCACCGTACTCCTCCAAAAGCAAGGTCTGCAGCCCTTGGAGAGACAAGCGGTCTGTTATCATCAGCTGTGCCTTCTGTGGCTCAATGGCATCCAGAGACACTTGACAGAGCTGAAGGGAGAGGAATATCGTTAAAGGGGAGAGAGAGGATACTCTATTGAAGGTCAGGAATACTACTGCCCCTCCCAATCCATGATTTCGCCTAAGAGGGATGAATTACTTGAACATGTAGTCGTCATATGCAAGTGACCCCACTGAGGTTAGCCTTCAGTCTCTCCTCAGTCCACACACTAAAGAAGGCTGCACAGCCCCAAGGGGTGCTCACCCACCTTGTACCAGATGTAATCATCTGTCTTTTGAATCACATTGGGGTGGTTGTCATTGAAGTCACAGCACGCCAAGAGGCAATAGACTGCCTTCTTGTAGGGGTCACTGCTCGATCGCACAGACTTACGGTACGTCATCTGGAGGCGCGACTGGGAGGAGGAGTCGAGCCGGTGGTCCCTGCTCGCAGCATACTCCTGAAGCATTCCTGGGAACTCACGGTCAGTAAGGCTAAGGGAGAAAGAAGAGGCATATGAACAGCCAACACACCGTGGAGACAAGATTACCATACCTACATACGTACATACGTATGTACATACATACGTACATCTATTATCTCCTCACACCCACCCACTCACCCTCACCTCTCACCCTCCCCACACTCACGGTGCCTCCTGTGTTGCCTGGATGGCTGCGGGCATGTCGCCACATCGCAGGCAGAAGTAGATCACAGCCCACGTTGGCTGCCCCTGCACTGACCCATCCTCCAAACCAGGAGTGCCGGCAAGGTGGCGGAGGTTAAGAAAACTGCGGACCAGGGGAAGAGTCCCAGGAATTCCCCCTAGGCCAGCTTGGGCAAGGTTGCTGGTGACGCTGGTGGAGATGTAGTCATAGTAACGCTTTTCAAGAAACATCCTGGCCTGATTGATGAAGGCATTTTGCAGCGGCGGCTTTCTGCTGGAGAGTGGGATACAGGGAGGGCAAGTAAGACAGCAGTCCGGTTAGTCAGCCGAGCTGGCCTCACACTACAGCACCCAGAGAACCACCACCGTGCCTCACACCACTGTGAGCCGTGCGTGCACACCTGGACCAATGTCTGTCTATGTATGCCACAAATGTGTGCATCAAAGATGATGTGGGAATCTTTGTATGCACGTACGTACGTATGTACGTACTGCAGTACAAGCAAAGGTTGATGGCTTACCTTTGTGCGTATGCCTTCTCTGGCAGGTGCGGTACATCCAGCATGGTCTTGACCAGAAGCCAACAGTCCAAGATGTTCTAGGAAAGAGTGTTTTACCTCATAACGCAGTCACATACCAGCACACACACACACAGGCATGCACACACACACACGCACATGCACACGCACACACACACACACACACACACACACACACACACACACACACACGCACACACACACACATGCACACACCTTGTCCTGGAACTGCTGCATAGCAGTATAAAACACATGCACCAGGTCATGACTGACTCCGGTCAGAATTGCTTCATTCCGTGCGTACACCTCGCGTGCATACACCCGCTCAACAGCGTCCATGGCACTTCTGCCCTGAGGCCCCCGCACACTGCTCACCTGGACAAAACAGAAGACAGGAAGGCCACACACACAGAGAGAGATAGACACTACACACACAGCCAGCTGTTGTACAAGACACGTTAGCACACCACCTCAATGCTGGAAGGCAGGCTGGCCAGCTCCTGTCCTCCTCCAAGGAGAGACCCCAGTATTCTTTCCTTCTCCCTCTCCCATTCTTCAGAGACACATTTCCAGTGCTGGGCCTCCACTTCAGCAAACGTCTGACACACAAGATCACGCCACCAGCACACAATGGACAAGGAGAAACACCACCACACATGCAGTTAGCAATAATGTCTTGTGGCCACTACATGTACGTATATGCTGAATAATAGTGTAAACACACACACACACACACACACACACACACACACACACACACACACACACACACACACACACACACACACACACACACACACACACACACACACACACACACACACACACACACACACACACACACACACACACACACACCTCTTTCTTTGACTCCTCGATTACTGACAGAATGGTGTTCTCACGCTCATTCTTGAGGAAGCCCGGGATGTCTGTCTCTGTCACTGGCTCAATGGGTTCCAACGTGCGGGCAGCATTCAACTGCTCCAAGTTGTGGGCCAACCGGGGCAGGTCAAAGCCCTGAGAACCCAGAAGAATAGCTCTGGGAATGTTGGAATATGACAGCAACACAGTTCCAACTTCTTTCAATCTACTTTACAGAGGGTGTTAATTATATAAATACCATCTTAAAGCACTATCTTCTCCACATTATGACAATTATAACAAATACGTATTACAAGCACATGGTAGTCGATCAAATCTCCCTACAAACATGAGAATGAAGAACTCACGCCTTCACATCTCCTGGCTCCTCTCCGGCGCCCCCAGTTCTTTTCAGCAAGCGTTGCCCCGCCTCTGCAATCTGAAAGAGGTTTCTGGTCACTGGAGGAAGGTCTCCTTCTCCCTGTAGGTCCGCTGTTATCTGTTCGGCCTGCTGCAACAGCTCTGAAAAATCTGTTCCAACTGGCATGTTGTTCTACCGCGCTAGCAATAAGAGCCTTGAAGGGCGTTTACCAGAATTACAGAGGCAATGGGCTTCAATTTGTGTCGGCCATCTTGTACAGTCAGCAAGGTGTTGTGAGCAAGAGAGGGAGAGAGGATGACTGAATGCATTATTGGGGTTCGTTTTAAGACCTTTACTCTTCTGGCCGGGGACACGTCTGCTGGAAGGAGCATTGTGGTTATGAAGCAAGACCATGACAAGCTAATGAAGCTTGGGGATCAGACTGGCATGATGCTGTGTGGAGAGGCTGGAGATTGTATCTACTTTGGAGAGTTCATACAGAAGAACATCAACCTTTACAAGATTAGACACGGCTACTCTCTTAACCCACACTCTACCGCGAATTGGACACGAAACCAATTGGCACGATATCTGAGAAAGTCACCCTTTATGGTGAATATGATAATTGGAGGATACGACACTGAGAAGAATGAAGCAAAGCTGTACTTCATGGATTACCTCGCTTCCTTGGTGGAGGTTCCTTATGCTGCCCACGGCTACAGCTCCTTTTTCATACTGAGCATCTTTGACCGGCTCTACAGAGAAGACATGGACCAGAAGGCTGCAGTGGAATTGCTCATGCAGTGTATTGCAGAGCTGCAGAAGAGATTCCTAATCAATTTTCCAGGGTTCACGTACTATGTCATTGATGAAAATGGGTTCTCAGACTGCCACACTATTGACCCTGAGGAGGTGAAGAAGATGGCAGAGAGGGTTGCAGAAGAGGGTGCCACAATGGAGGCATGATCCCCATCTGGACTGATCGTACTTGCTTATGTGACCAAGTAATGCATTGTGTAGCATGTCTTTTTCTGATGAGTGGGTAACTTGGGCATTCACAGGCTTCAAAGAATGCCGCAGTCGTAACGTATGTTTCTAAACTGCTTTGCATGGAAGATTAAGCCTTTACATTCTGCGTATAATTGCTTGTGTGTTTTCAGACCAAGCCGATGTCATTGTCATTGATCGTCTGCTAGACATCATGATCATTATTTGATCTGCAGAAATCAGAACTGTCACCCCAGCTGCCTCTGTAGTCCAGGCCCATTCCATCAATGCATCCATCTGTGAGAGTATACGTACGCGTATGTTTCACCAAATCTACAAAATTTCACCTGTTCTGTCTATAGCTATGTTTTGCGGACACGGGATGCAATGAAATAATGTGTGGATCCAGGAACCCCTTCATAACGCGCTCCCTGATGCTTCAGTAGTGTTACCAGTTTACGCTGGCGCTATTCTTAATTAGCTGATTGGCGGGACATTGTTTATTAATTAGCTCACAAGCACGCTTGCAGCGACGTGTCTGGTTGGTTGATCGCGGCCGGTTGCTATGGAGAAGAGCGTAGAACTCCACGGAGGACGAATGGGATCCCTTTCAGCTCGTACAACAGACCAGCGCTGCTCCAGAGTTGTGCACTCTGTACGCCTGATCAGCTGCAGCCTTGATTACTGTCTTGTGCGCGCATCAAATCTCCATCGCCTCTGTTCGTTGAGTTCTTCCCGCGGAAAATGAGTCGAAACAAAGGGTGGGACTCCTCTGTGGTAAGTAGCAGCCGATGGCGATCGTTGTGGTTTACGATAGCCTTCCACATCGCTCCTTCAGTGTGTTGATTTTCGCCGTCTTTTCCCGCCTTTTCCTAGAATTGCTCCGAGATGCCTCCTCTAGGGAGCAGCGTCTACGCGTGCAACTGCTCCAACTGCAAACAGGTGGAGGTGGACCTCAACAGCATCAGCTGCCCCGCCTTCGGGAAGGCCAGCAAACAGAAGCAGGTGGCGCTGAAGACTGGGGACAGGGTCTTGGTGGACGGACAGTGGCCCGGTTTTGTCCGCTACATTGGTGACTTGGACGGCAGCTACATCTCCTCTGATGTCTTCATTGGCATCAAGTTGGATGACCCAGTGGGAGAGCATGATGGTATTCTTGATGGAAAGCGATACTTCAAGTGCCCTGACAAGCACGGCGTGATTGTTCCACGCAAGCGTGTGAGCCTGGTTCTCTCCAGGGAAGCAAAGCATGCTGCTAGAAAGGCAGCCAAGGGCAACACAAAGGAATACTCCCTGCCATCCCTCTCTAATGTTCCCCAGCCTCCCCCAATGAAGAGAATTCCACTAAGGCCCACCACCAAGAAGGACACCAAGATTGCTATCTCACAGCCAGCTTTCACTTCAAAAAAAGAAGCTGCCAGGTCTTCCACTAGACGCCGTCTCTCCCATGGATCCAAGGCCTCTCTGGCTCCCATCCCAACGTCCTGCCTATCCTGCCCACCTGCCCACCTCCTCTGCCAAGATTGTCTAGCTGCTTGCAAAAGCCAGGATAGGATGTCATCCCACACTATGCTCTCCCCCAGTGCCAGTGGAACACAGAACATGAACTCACTCACAGCAGCAGGCAGCCAGTCCATGTGTAGGAGTGGAAGCAGTTCCAAACAGTCTGCTCCAGCTGGCTCTCATCACTCGTGGGCCTCAGGCCCTGCTCCTCCAGTGACCCCCCAACTGTCAGTTGCCGAGTCTTTCAACTCTGTGTCGGTCTTCCCTCCTTCCGTCAACTCCGCGGCAAGTCACATGACCAACCCAGCCCCCTCTACGCTTGCCCCCAAGCCTTCCTTTACTGGCCGCCTTCTGTCAGGTCTGCCCACTGAGGAGGAAGCCACTCCAGTCAGTGCAGACACTCACCTTGCAGACATTGAGCACTTTGGGCAGTGGCTGGACGCCTGGGGTGGGGGTCCCAATGCCTGGGCTATGGCCACAACTCTGCAGAAACTGAAAGACGCACAGCGTCGTGGGGCCAAGGAGGTGCAGTGGCAGAAGACAATTGATTCGTTGGAGCAATACGAGGAGTACCAGCCTCAAATCAGGCAAGTATACTGCTCAATGGAATTGAGCCAAATTGCACAGTCAATAGAAGAATATGTGAATGTGTTATAGAAGTCAGTTTAGACAGTTAGTTGTTACAAGAGAGTAGTAAGCAGATAGACTTGTAATGATGACAGTACTAGTGACTTAAGTCCTCTATTTGTTTCATTTGCAGAAGGATCAAGGCCCTTCGTGAGGAGATTGCTGCTGTTCAACAGAGCAGGGAGGCAGCAGAGAAACAAGCACGCAGCATTGTTAAGACAGACAGCCAGACAAAGTTGCAGATCAAGTTCTATCAGGAGAAGACAAGGGAAGAGGTGGAACGTTGTAAAGCTCTGGAGAAACGCATTCAGCAACACCCAATGGCGGCTTCCATCCTGAAGTATGTAGCTACCCACTAGAAACAATTGAAGGTGGCTCACTTGAGAACTGGAACTTGAATTGAACTCAGATTAAACATGCTTGCTAGTTGCTTTTTATGTTTTGTGTGTACCTACAGTTTGTTTGAGAACTAATTGCTTTGTCTCGTGTATTGTACTATACTCGACATGCGCACAATCGAATGTGATTAAGTCACATGACCTGCATGTGGTCGTAGGGTGGGTACATGGGACAAGATGGCGGGTGAGTTGAGTGGATACTCGAAAGCCGCACATTTCGTAGCAAAAGGCTTCACATTTATCTTCCTTCTGTCTAGTTTGGGTGATAAATGTTGCATGTTCTTAGAAGTAGTCAAAGTCATCCTGAAATTACCATTGTTGAGGCTGGTAGTAATTTGGCTCTTCGAATTCCACGCAGATGTTCTTGGCGTTGGTGAGGGGAACAGTTCGAAGAACGAGGAGTTTGGTAAGAAGCCTACAGTATTTGTATACATCTAAATTTAGGGTAGCAGACGTGTTTCAAGCTTCGCAGCACTCGCCCCACAGGGCCTATTAGCGTGCTAGTCTGACGAAGGCTATGTACGCACGCCAGAGAGACTGTATCAACTGATGGCACTCCCTCGCGTATAGTGATCTTATCCACCAGAGAGCACTACAGTGTAGCATGCTTCTGTTAATTAGCCGCTGATAACAGCTCCACTCCTGCCATTAGCCAAGTTACGTACACCAACCTCAGCAGTACCACTTGTTTGGAGTGCCAGTACCTCTGTATGTATATGTTACTCTACTAGAGAATACTGTATCCTGGATACACATGCTTTGTAGGTAATTTGTGTCTGATTTTGAAGCCTCAAACCCGATGCACCAGTGGCAGTTGTAGGTATAAAGTACACATGTGACGTGCTGTGCTATATCGTGCAATAGTCTCCCACAACTGAACTCCTGTATGCCCTATATAACTCATCTAACTCCCACCAATTGTGCAACTCCTATGACTCCTGTCTATATCTCCTGCAACTCCTATAACTCCTACAACTCCTATAACTCCTATGTATATCTCCTACAATTCCTATCTATATCTCCTACAACTCTTATAACTCCATATCCATCGCCCCACCTCCCCCGTACTGCATCTGACCACATAATGCACGTACGCACATCAATTATTGTAGTTATGTAACGTCATTCGCAGTGGGTGCCCCTCCTCCTCCAGGTGATGGTGGTGCGGATGATGAATTGGACACAGAGCCTCTCATATCCCCGTTGGATGAGGTGTGCTCTGACGAGCTCCTCGCTCCCCTGGAGCGCATGGAGAAGTACCACAACAGTGAAGAGCTATTTGACAGGTCAGGATTTACCTGGGCCTGCTTCCATTTGCACAATGAGTTGATACATTAGAACCTCTCTATATAGGACAACGCTGGTACCCAGCTGGCTGTCCTGTATAGAGAGGTGTCCCTTATTCAGAGGTAGATTTGTACAAAGCTCCATGTGGTTGGGACTGCAAACAGTGTCCTCATAAATGAGGTGTCCTTTATTCAGAGTTTCTTTTATAGAGAGGTTCCACTGTATGTGCATCGTTGCTTATAACATCTTTTACTGCGCATGTATTCTCCATACCTGTGATGTTCCAGGGAGATTGCTGCTCGTGACATCACTAGTGCTGTCATCATGGCTGACAGTCTGGAGGAGGTGGACAAGTTGTGCGACTTGGTCGTGTTCCTGTCTGGAGACGGGGAGCCTGTCATCCGAATGTCAGTTGTGATGCAGGTCCTTAATGTGGTACGGCGGTGCTCTGAGGTAGCCATGACGGACGAGGAGAGGTTGGACTTGCAGCAGCGGCTGCTCAACATCCCCATAGCTTATCTAACTGACCAAAATGAGCAGGTGTGTTTGGTCTTCTGTCTGCGTCTGTCTGGCATGTGTGTGTGTGCATGCGTGCGTGCGTGCGTGCGTGCGTGCGTGCGTGCGTGCGTGCATGCGTGTGTGCGTGCATGTGGTGTGTGTGTGCGTGTGTGTGCTGACCTTATGTACGTATATGCGACTGGCTTGGCATAGGTAATGATGTGAGAGTGAGTTCTTAGCTTGCTTTTGAACTGTTCTCTAACCCAGCCCCTGGTCCCGTAAGAGGTGATGTTGTTGTACTTGGTTCCAGTCAGTGCTTGCTTCTGGTACACTTTGTCTCTGCAGGTTCGGAGAGGCAGCCATCTTTGTTTGGCTAATGCACTAGAGGACAAGGGAGATGATGGTGTGTGCACCATTGCATGTCTGTGCATGTGTGTGTCTGTGTGTGTGTTCACGCGTGTATGTATGCATGTGTGGTGTGTGTGTGCGTATATGATGGTATATGCATTACGTTGCATGCCCTTAATGTATTGCACCTTGCTCTGTGTTTGCAATATTGAAGTACATTACCTTAGTGTATTGCTGTTTACAATGTATTGTGAGGTGTGTGGATGAGGTGTAGTGTAGTGTAGTGTAGTGACTGTGGTGATGGTGTCTGGGGCCTCTCTCAATGATTGCAGATGAAATTGTCCAGCAGATTTGTGAGGCCGTGGCCTTGTTGTTCAGCAATGACAGCAGCTATGAGTTCTGCTTAGATGGATTGGCAGTAGGTTCTTCACATTTTCCAGCTTTCAGTTTTAATATACATTGGAACCTCTCTATAGAGCACACCATTGGGGCCCAGCTGGCTGTCCTGTATACAGTGGAACTTCTCTATAGAGGACACCATTGGGACCCAGCTGGCTGTCCTGTATACAGTGTAACCTCTCTATAGAGGACACCATTGGGACCCAGCTGGCTGTCCTGTATACAGTGTAACCTCTCTATAGAGGACACCATTGGGACCCAGCTGGCTGTCCTGTATACAGTGTAACCTCTCTATAGAGGACACCATTGGGACCCAGCTGGCTGTCCTGTATACAGTGTAACCTCTCTATAGAGGACACCATTGGGACCCAGTTGGCTGTCCTGTATACAGTGGAACCTCTCTATAGAGGACACCATTGGGACCCAGCTGGCTGTCCTGTATACAGTGTAACCTCTCTATAGAGGACACCATTGGGACCCAGTTGGCTGTCCTGTATACAGTGGAACCTCTCTATAGTGGACACCATTAAGACCCAGCTGGCTGTCCTGTATAGAGAGGTGTCCCTAATTCAGAGGGAGATTTGTACACAGTTCAATGTAGCCGGGACTGCAGACAGTGGCCTCATTAGAGAGGTGTCCTTTTCTCAGAGTGTCCTTTATAGAGAGGTTCCACTGTAGAACTTATGCACCCCGTAAACAGTTTTATATAGTTTTATATAGTTATAGTTATAAGTGTACACTGTCACCAAACCATATGTGCTCCCTTGCTGCATTGTGTGAATATCATCAACTAATTTTCACCTATTGTATGCACATACGTATGCAAGTTACACCATTTGTGTTCAATGCATACGTACGTACAGTATGTATTGTAAGTATATTATGCGAGTTACACCATTTCTGTTCAATATGTACAGTATTTCGTATGTGTATGTATTGCAGAGTGTTGTGTGTGTTTTGTATTATAAGGCACTTGATCTTGCTCAACCCCATCTCGTGTATCGGGTTGTGTTGATATACATAGCTAG
>OX465055.1:0-19620 GCA_949841015.1 Aplysina aerophoba
CGCAGGTAGCTCAATAGGTAGAGCAAAACACTGAAAATGTTTAGGTTATTGGTTCAAATCCAATCTTGAGCAATTCCCTTGATTTTGGGGAAAATAAAAAGCGTGCGGTACTTATCATACATGCTAAGGATAGAATTTATTGAGTGATATATTCATTGGGGAATTTTGAATTGTATATTCGATGTTGTCCTGGACAGGTGAGTAATATTCTGGAACTAACCGAGCCCTCGCGGGGGTTTGATAGGCCGGAATTGTATTAGGTTGAAGGAGAAATAATAACCTCCTTGCCGAAAATGCGTAGCCGAAAGGCCACACTTTCACTGAAATAAGGGGAAGACTCATAAAGAGGCAGCAGTAGAGAATCTTGTGCAATATATGAAAGTATGACACAGAGATATCGCATATATGGGCTGTCTAATATACGTGCCAGCAGATGCGGTTATACGTAAGGCCTAAGTTTTTATTGTAAAACAGGTGTAAAGGGTGTGTAGGTGATTAATAATTTAGAGTTAAAAAGAAGTAGATAGAACTTTTATGTAACGGTAGAATGTTTTAATATAAAATGGAATACCAAAGGCGAAAGCAATCTACTAGCTTTAACTGACACCGAGACACGAAAGCATGGGGAGCTAATAGGATTAGATACCCTAGTCGTCCATGCTGTAAACGATGAATATTAGATATATAGAAAATGTGTCTTGAAAAACTTCCAAATTCCACCTGAAGAGTACGATTGCAAGATTAAAATTCAAAAAATTTGGCGGTTCACTATTCCAATTAGAGGAGCGTGTAGTTTAATTCGATGTTACACGAGAAACCTTACCAAAACTCGAATCCTAACCGGAGAATAAAGATTAAAATAAATCCAAGTTAGGCCAGGTATTGCATGGCCGTCGTCAGTTCGTGTTGTGAGAGAAATAAAACGGACTTAACCCTTTAATGTAAGTCGGTATATTATTAATAATTAAATTAAAAGGACGACGTCAGGCCCTTATGATCTCTATGTTTTGGGCAGCGTATGCGCTACAGTGTTTTAGATAAAGGGGGGAATAAAAAGGAAATAAAACTTTAAAATATTACTCGAAAAGAAAATTGAAATAATTTCTTGAAGTTGGATTTAATAGTAATCGAAAAGTAGAGCGTTTCGGTGAATATGGCCCTAGTGTTCGTACAAATCGCCCGTCAACTCTGCCTAGTAAAAAAGCTCAAAGTATAAAAAGAAGCTATAATCTAATAGCCCGTATAATAAAATAAATTATCGGCACTTGGAAAGTCATTATTTTAGTCGGATTTAATATTACAGTAATTTTATAAGGCTGAGTAAGTCGTAACACAGCGAGGGTATTGGAAGATGTCCTCGGACTTATGTACACATAGTTTAATTGGTAAAATATTTGACTTCCAATCAATTGATGCGGGCTCAAGTCCCGCTGTGTGCACTAACCGAACCAGCTATGCAGGCTAGGTTTAATTTTATCAGGTGTTTAGCTCAGTTGGCAGAGCTTTGTGTTTACACCACGAGGGTCGAAAGTTCAATTCTTTCAACACCTAAAGGTTAGTATAAATTAGTTACGAAAGGATAACCCGGATGCTATAAAGGACGTTATTAAATACGAAAAATCAGTATCGATAACGGTAATAACTGAGTCTCCCAGAAAACCTAAAGGCAAATGCCTTATTAGTAGCCCTAAAAACTGAAACATCTTAGTATTAGGAGAAAAAATCAAGCGAGACATTGTAAGTAGTGGCGAGCGAACACAAGTCATATTTTAACCCATAAAATTAATTCGTAAGATAAGACTTATCTTACAGTTAAGCCCAACCTGTGGTTGGGCCCCAAAGGGGGTAACAGGCCCGTATATATAAAATACTCCTCTCCAACCTATGGGGTTAGTTGAGGCCCTTCGGGATAAATAGTATAACGATTAGAAGAAAGGTGTACCATACATCTAATATTAATTATTATAGCATACCTATAGCGAATAAGTACTGTAAAGGAAAGTTGAAAGAGAAATAAGTGAAATAGAACTTGAAATTCGTTAACTAACAAGCGGACGAATATCGTCGTACCTTTTGTATAATGGGTTCGCAAGAAAAATATTTGGCAAACTTAAGTCAATAAATGCAGGTGTAGCGAAAGCAAGTATAAATTATGCGTTTAGTTAAATATTACCCGAAACCAAGGGATCTAATTATGAATAGTTTGAAACCTTCTTAATTGACGGGTGGAAGAACGAACCGGTGATTGTGGCAAAAATCTCGGATAATTTGTGATTAGGGGTGAAAAGCCAATCGTCCTTGGAATAGCTGGTTTTCTGCGAAAACTATAGAAGTAGTGTGTCATATTGTATTCTAACAAGGTAAAGCACTGAATAAACTTAGGGGGTTTATCCTTACTAAGTAAAATCAAACTATGAATGTGTTAGAAGAAATTTATGACAAACAGACAATTCGCGAGAAGGTGGATTGTCAAAAGGGACACAACCCAGATCAGAAGTTAAGGTCACAAATAATATCTAAGTGTAAAAGGGGCAGAATCTGGAACCCGAAGTAGGGTCGACTTAGATAATGAGAAAGTAGGCTTGGAACCAGCCATCTTAAATAGATTACGTAATAGTTCACTCAATAAGTTGGTTAGCCCCTAAAATTTTGATGGCTTAAGAAAAAGAAAGTCAATAAACCCAAACTCTGAAATTATAATTTGGTAGCAGAACGTTTTGTTATAGAGTAAGCAATAGCTAAAATCAAAAGTGATAATGCGAACATGAGTAAAATACAGTGTGATAATCGCTGCTCAATCGACCTAAGGTTTCCAATTAAAGGATTAACCGAATTGGATTATTCAGTCCCTAAAATTAATCGATGGGGGAACTCATTTAAGCGCTGCGGGCGTCAGGAAATAATATTAGATCACAATAAAGGATGACTGTACTATAAACTAACACAAGAGGGTCGAATTGATGGTTGAATTTATCTTAAGGAACTCGGCAAATTGTCTCTGTAAGTTCGCAAGAAAGAGAGTCAAAACTTAACAACTCATTAGGGGTTAAGTTAGATCGCAGAAAACAGGGGGTGTTGACTGTTTACCAAAAACATAGCTTCCAGCAAATTTTAATAAAAAATTAAGTATTGGAAGTGAGGCCTGCCCAATGATTGTATCCTAACTTAAATAATAAACTGGGATAAAGTTATTTGATTAAGGACAATTCAATGGCCGCGGTAAAACTGACCGTGATAATGTAGCGCAATCCATAGCCAATTAATTGTTGGCAAGTATGAATGGCTTAACAAGCGCCCCGCTGTCTCAAGATAAAAACCTGTGAAATTGGAGCCGTAGTGAAGATACTACGTACAAATTGTTAGACGAGAAGACCCCATTGAGCTTTACTGGAAATTTATATAATTCTTTTTTTATTAATGTGTAGATTATGTGGGAACTAAACAATAGTTTTGACTTTAATGAAAAACCACTTTTTAATAATTTAAGGTTCAAAAAAAAGTAAAAGTGTAAAGCAGACAGTTTAGTTGGGGCGACTGCCTTCTAAATAGTAACGAAGGTGTACAAAGGTGAATAAAATAATAGATTTAGTTTAAAGCCTGACAGCGAGGATAATTTTCCGAGCTGACACGAAGATTTATTAGGGATGATTTTTCGTGGGTTATAATGACCCGTTAGTATTAAATGGGAAAGCTAACGATCAACGGATAAAAGTTACCATGGGGATAACAGCGTAATATCGTTCGAGAGTTCATATCGACAACGATGTTTGCGACCTCGATGTTGAATTGTGGTATCCTGGGGGTGCAGCCGCCCCCAAGGGTTGGACTGTTCGTCCATTAAAACCGCACATGATTTGAGTTCAGATCGGCGTGAGCCAGATCGGTTTCTATCTACAATTTGTAAAGGAAACATAGATATCTCTATTTTCTAGTACGAAAGGACCGAATAATTAGTTGTCCTCTGGTGCCCAATTTAAGGGGAAGTACGTTGGATAGCCACGACAGTAAAACTATATTGGTAAATTACCTTTTAAGTTAATCACTGAAAGCATCTTAAGTGAGAAACTAAATATTATTTTATGTTTCCATTATATTGGATCGTTTAAGACTAAAACGTCGATAGGACCTAAGTAAGTTTGGCTAAGGGTTACTAAACTCTTATTACTAATCTAATTTAATAATTCTATTAAATTATAATTATTAATAATAAATAAGGACGAAGATAAGATGAATTTAAAGCTTATCTTCCTTGGGATTATAGTTAAATTGGAATAACAATTGGTTGTCATCCGATAAATACGGGTTCAATTCCCGTTAATCCCGTAAATTTCTACGATAGCTTAAGGTAAAGCATTTGATTGTTAATCAAAAAAATATCAGTTCAATTCTGATTTGTAGAAATGGTGATCCGGAAATTGAAATAAAATATATAGAAATAATTTCCAAGCCGAACGATAATAAGGCTCGGCTGGATTAATAATTTTTATTGCGCCTAATTCTTATAAAAATTCATTATATTATGGATTAACGGGGGCTAACCCCTTAAGAGATTAAGAGTTTTAATGGCGATCGTCCCCCTAATTCTATAATAAGCGACTAAAATAGCCAACCCTATTGCAGATTCTGCTGCTGCAATAGTTAATATCATTATAGTAAATATTTGGCCTGTTATATTATCAATAGCAATCGAATTTATTAAAAATAAAAATGAAATAGCCAATAACATTAATTCAATACACATTAACATAATAATTATATTGCTTCTATTTAAAACAATTCCTAAAACCCCTAATATAAATAAAATTACACCAATAGTTAAATATTCATAATACATATTTTCTCAATGAAATATATTAAGCTTGAATGTCTGAAGGGACTTGAACCCCTATAATCTATTCCGAAGATAGATATTTTACCTTTAAATTACAGACATTATAGGGTACCGGGGGCGCTTAAGTGTTCCCGGTATTTATTATTCTCAATCTAGGCCACCTAAAATTCATTCATATATTAATCCCAAAGTTAATATTATTAAAAACAATATTAATATTCAAAACCCTAATAAATCAATTTGGTTTGATGTTACGCTTCAGGGGAATAGAAATGAAATTTCTAAATCAAAAATCATAAACAATATCCCAACTAAAAAAAATCTTACAGAAAAGGGGGCTCTAGAAGATTCAAAAGGATCAAAGCCACATTCGTAAATGGATACTTTCTCACAGTCTGGTTGTTTTACCCCTACAATATAGGAGGCACCAGAAATAACAGTTGAAAGAGATACACTAAATAATAATAATAAAAATATACCTAAATAATCAGACATTTTATAATCAAAGTTGTCGACTTGTTTGGATAAAGATATCTTGTCTTTTTATTTCTGTACCCATATCATGAGTTAAAACTATTGCTCCTATCATTGCTACTAATAAAACAAAACTAGCAACTATAAATAAATAATAAAGTTCTGTATATAAAATTCTTCCTATTATTTCTATATTAGTGTATGCTGCGGTGTAATCTCAATAATTTGTTCCAGCGGAATAAATAAAGGCCATAGGAGGGGTCTCCTGATGGTTTTGTCAAATTCAAATTTCAAATAAAAAAACTATACCAATTATCAATCCTGCAAGTAAATAATTTGACATATCTTCGCTTCCCCCTAAATCTGCTAAATTAAGCATCATTATGACAAATAAAAATAAAATTGCAATTGCCCCGACATAAATAATTAAAAAAATTAATGCTATAAATTCTACATTTAAAAGAATAAACAATGCGGAGGCGTTAGTGAATGCGACTATTAATCAAAGGACTGAGTGCACCGGGTTAAGAGCAGATATTACCATTATTCCAGAAAAAAGAACATTAACCCCAAATAAAAAAAATAATCCTTCCACTTTATCTCAATTCAAATAAAATAAGACTCGTTACTCCCAAGGAGGTTTGAACTCCCATTCTAAGCTCGAAAAGCTTATGTCCTAACCATTAGACGATAGGAGCGAATAATTATTGGAATTAATTTTACGGTTGAGTTTTAATAGGTATGGGGGAGAGAAGAGGCTTGAACTCTCGGCCTCTGGTCCCACAAACCAGCGCTCTACCGCTGAGCTACTCTCACCCTTTAATTGAACGATGGACTAAGCCCGATCGATCGGGCTTTAGAAATAATTTTTTATAACATCCGTAATAATGACGGGGAAGACCCCAATTATAAAAACTAACAATACTAATGGTAATAGGACATAAAACTCGCGCCTACTTAAATCTCTAGAAAATTTTAAAGACTTAGAGGGGGTTCCAAAACAGACTCGATTATAGAGGTACATTGAATATGCTGCGGATAAAACCATGCCTAACGAAGCTAACACGCCTACTATATAACTATATTCGAATGCTGCTAATAAAGAAAGAAATTCCCCTATAAAGTTACAACTTAAAGGGATGCCAATATTTACTAATATAAATATTAAAAATAATATACTAAATAAGGGCATAGAAATAGTAATTCCTCTATAATATTTTATAAGACGTGTATGGTGGCGCTCATATAAAAATGTAACTGCAATGAATAGGGCGGAACTTACTAAACCATGAGCTAACATTAAATAAATTGCTGCTATTAGCCCTTGTGTCGAGTGGCTAAATATTCCTAAAGTCACTAATCCCATATGAGCGACAGAAGAATAAGCAATTATTCGTTTAAAGTCTACTTGCCTACAAGTGGTTAAACTCCCATAAATTATAGCTAAAACACTAAGTGTTTGAATTAGAGGGGAAAAATATTCTGAAGCGTCAGGTAAAAGTGGTCAAGAAAATCGTAAAAAGCCATATCCCCCTAATTTTAATAAAATACCGGCCAAAATTACAGAACCGGCGACAGGGGCCTCTACATGTGCTTGTGGTAATCAAATGTGAAAGGGAATTTTTGGAATTTTTATAGCTAAACTAAAAAAGAAACCCATAAATATTAAATATTGAGCATATTTTTCAAAATTTAGACTACATAATGCTTGATAATCAGTTGTTCCTGTTAAACTATATAATGTAAAAATTCCTAGTAACATAAAAACTGAACCTATAAAGGTGTAAAAGAAAAAATAATATGCGGCTTGAACTTTTTCTTCTCGGGACCCCCAAATCCCTATAATTAGAAACATTGGTATTAAAATTCCCTCAAATAATATATAAAACCCAATTAAGTCTAATATGGTAAATACTCCTATTAATAAAATTTCTATCAAAAATAAACATAATAAAAATTCTTTAATTAAATATTTTATTGAATTTCAACTTATTAACACACAAATAGGGATTAAGAACGCGGTCAGTATTACAAAAAAGATTGAAACCCCATCTACGCCAAAAATTATTGGTCCAAAGAGGGGCTCTATAATAATTCAATTGATTTTTTTTATAATTTGAATTTGACCTTCCCTATCAAATGAGGCCCATAATAAAATAGTAGCAGTAAGTGTAAACAAAGACCATTCTAATGCAATTTTTTTCAATTTTTCAGTTTTATCTCTTGAGGTTATTATAAGAAGAAATATCCCTATTAAAGGAAACATAAAAACCAAATTTAACATATCAGGGGAATGGGAATTGAACCCATAACCTTCTACTCCCAAAGTAGATAATCTACCAATTGATATATTCCCTGAGGGTCGTCCATAGATGATGAGAATGGGATTTGAACCCATGAGCCCCTTAGGGCTTCAGTTTAGCAAACTGTTGCTTTACCACGCTCAGCCATCCCATCTCTTGTTTTCTCAATCTGTCGGATTAGTCTATAATTAAGTTAAATTTAGCGGACCCAACTTAGTTGGGCCTGAATTTGCTAATTTTATTTAAAGGGCAAATAATATTAGAAAGGCCATCATTAAACAAAATAACCCCATAGCTTCTGATAAAGCAAAACCTAAAATAGCATAAGTAAACAATTGTTGTTTTAAAGAGGGATTTCTGGCGTAACCTATTATAAGGTTACCAAAAACAGATCCAATTCCTGCCCCACTTCCTGCTGCACCAATAGTGGCAGCCCCTGCGCCTACAAATTTGGCCGCACTTAAAATTTCTACAGTCATTTTATGTTTTTATGGACATAGGATTTTCCAGCCAATTTTTTGAATAATTAATGGCTGCACTAAAAATTTTCATAGTCATGGAACATTTAATGGGAATTGAACCCATAACTTCTTCCTTACAAGGGAAATGCTCTACCTTTTGAGCTATAAATGCTTCTCTTATAACCCCGGTTAAGGGGTAGGAATGACTATTTATTAATTTAATTGTAATAATTTGTTTTCTAAATTACTTATAAATGGGAACAATAATAAAAAGTAAGAAAAATAAAAGATTGAAGCCATTTGCCCAACTAAAATATAGGGATCTTCCACGGGTTGGCCCCCAATTCATGTTAATAAGAGAAAATCTGCGATAAAAAATCAAAAGAATAATTTACTTAAGGGCCTAAAAGTTAAACCTTTTAAATAACTTTGATGTAAAAAAGGCAATAGAAATAATATTAATAAACTTGAAGTTAAGGCCAATACTCCTCCTAATTTATTAGGAATTGAACGTAATATAGCATATGCAAATAAAAAATACCACTCCGGCATAATATGAACAGGAGTCACTAAAGGGTTAGCTTGTTGAAAGTTTTCGGGGTCTCCTAATTCATAAGGACATAAAAAAACCAACACTGCCGTTATTATTATTAATATAATAGCCCCGTATAGATCTTTGAATACATAATAAGAATGAAATGGTATTTTATCTATATCGGATCGGACTCCGATTGGGTTATTTGATCCATCTACATGTAAAACAATTAAATGAATTACGGCTAATCCAGCTAATACAAAAGGTAATAAATAATGAAGACTAAAAAATCGATTTAATGTTGCATTTGATACACTAAATCCACCTCATACCCATTTTACTATATCTTCTCCAATATAGGGGATTGCAGATAATATATTAGTAATAACCGTTGCAGCCCAAAAAGACATTTGGCCTCATGGTAAGACATATCCTATAAAAGCAGTTCCCATCATTAGTATATATATAATTATCCCTACATTCCAAACCATAGTTTTTGTATAACTACCATAATAAATTCCTCTTCCTATATGTATATATACACATAAAAAAAACATAGAAGCACCATTAGCATGTAAATATCTCAAAATAAATCCATAATTAACGTCTCGAGTAATATGTGCAACAGAAGAAAAAGCCAAACTTATATCTGAACAATAATGCATAGCTAATAATACTCCTGTGATAATCTGTATAATTAAACATACTCCTAATAATGATCCGAAATTTCATAAATAACTAATATTAGAAGGGGCCGGTAGATCTATAAAAATAGT
This sequence comes from Aplysina aerophoba, assembly GCA_949841015.1. NCBI lineage: Eukaryota > Metazoa > Porifera > Demospongiae > Verongiida > Aplysinidae > Aplysina > Aplysina aerophoba. The sequence goes on from OX465055.1 coordinate 9,381, forward strand.
GTTTATTATTGAAAAAACAGGATTTTCTTTTCTAAAGGCTTTAATCATAATATCTTCAAAAATAACCGCTGATGGTTATCGGAATAATAAGAGTGACGGGACTTGAACCCGCAAAATTTTGATCCTAAGTCAAATGTGTTTCCCTTTTCACCACACTCAAGGGATTATTCAATAATGTAAAGGAATGTAGGTTGAGATGGAATTGAACCAACTATCCTGTTGTTATGAGCAACATGCTTTGCCAAATAAGCTATCAACCTTTCATATTAACTTAGAAGAATGAGAATAATAATGAGAGGGGGATTTGAACCCCCGACAGGAATCCTACTTCATTTACAGTGAAGCGCATTAGCCACTCTGCCATCTCATTAAAGGTCAACTATTCAAAATTTAATCGGCAAGATTGGATTTGAACCAATAACCTTAGTCTTATCAAGACTAAGCTTTTCCTATTAAGCTACATGCCGATTTGTACCACTGATGAGACTTGAACTCATAATAGTCAAATTTTAAATTTGATGTGTTTACCGATTCCACCACAATGGCTTATCCGTGGGGTTAAAAGGATGGCAATCCATTTAACCCGATAAGGATACCAGATATTAATATAACAAAAGCTAAACTTAAAGGTAAATAAGATTTTCATAAAAGAGCCATTAATTGATCATATCTGATTCTAGGCAATGTCGCGCGAATTCATATAAATAAAAAAATAATAAGTGCAACTTTCATTCCTAATCAAAAGAAATTATAAGTATCATTAAAAGGAGAAAGTCATCCGCCTAAAAATAATAATACGGTAAATGTAGACATTAAAATTATATGAGCATATTCTGCTAAAAAGAATAAAGCGAAAGACATAGAAGAGTATTCGACATTAAATCCCGACACTAACTCTGATTCCCCTTCTGTTAAGTCAAAAGGTACCCGATTAGTCTCTGCTAAAGCCGAAACAAAAAACATTATTATTGCCGGGAAAAGAGGAGAAAAAAATCATATTGTGCTTTGGGCGAGGACTATTTTTGTTAAATTTAAAGAGCCGACACATAAAACTACAGAAATTATTATTAATCCAATAGAAACTTCATAACTAATCATTTGAGCTGCTGCTCTTATCGCTCCTAAAAAAGCGTATTTTGAATTACTAGCTCATCCAGACATTAATACCGCGTATACACTTATTGAGGAAACGGCAAATAAATATAAAATGCCTATTGATATGTCACTTAACATTACTCCCTGACCATAGGGGATTACAGCTCAAGCTATAAAAGCAAGAGTTAATGATAAAATAGGAGCAATAATATATAAACATATATTTGCATGATTGGGTATAATAATTTCTTTAGTAAATAACTTTAAACCATCTGCAAAAGGTTGTAATAATCCATAGATTCCTATTATATTAGGCCCTTTTCTAATTTGAATAGATCCCAAAACCTTTCGTTCGGCTAAAGTTAAAAATGCTATTGAAAGAAGCAAAGGAAGGAGTATAACAAAAATTTTTATAATAATTAAACTCATAATGCGTTAATAGGAGTTGAACCTATACTTAATAGTTTTGCAAACTATTGCAATACCAATTATGCTATAACGCCCGTATAAAGGAAAGAATGGGATTTGAACCCATGAACCCTTAAGGGGTTTCTGCTTTCAAGGCAATTGCATTAAACCACTCTGCCATCTTTCCAATTAGTTAGATGGTTAAGAATTTTCAACAAATTTATTCTTCCTTATCTTGTTTTATTATCATAAGAATAAAGATAAAGAAAGGCAAGATAGATTTACGTTAAAAGAAAAAATGAGTTTATATTTAAGTCGTTGATTATTTTCAACTAACCATAAAGACATTGGAACTCTTTATTTATTATTTGGGGTTTTTGCTGGTATGATAGGAACAGCATTTAGTATGTTAATTAGACTGGAGTTATCTGCACCAGGCTCAATGTTAGGAGACGATCATTTATATAATGTTATAGTAACGGCACATGCTTTTGTTATGATATTCTTTTTAGTAATGCCTGTTATGATAGGAGGTTTTGGTAATTGATTAGTTCCATTATATATTGGAGCACCAGATATGGCTTTCCCTCGGTTAAATAATATTAGTTTTTGATTATTACCCCCAGCACTAATTTTATTATTGGGGTCTGCTTTTATAGAACAAGGGGCTGGTACGGGTTGAACCGTCTATCCGCCATTATCAAGTATACAAACACATTCTGGGGGTTCGGTAGATATGGCAATATTTAGTCTTCATTTGGCCGGAATTTCCTCCATATTAAGCTCTATTAATTTTATAACTACAATTTTAAATATGAGGGCGCCAGGGATGACTATGGACAGATTACCTTTATTCGTTTGATCTATTTTATTAACAACAATATTATTAGTATTAGCATTGCCCGTTTTAGCTGGAGCAATTACTATGCTTTTAACCGATAGAAATTTTAACACAACATTTTTTGATCCAGCAGGCGGGGGGGACCCAATTTTATATCAACATTTATTTTGATTTTTTGGGCACCCAGAAGTATATATTTTAATTTTACCAGGATTTGGGATTGTCTCACAAATTGTACCCACATTTGCGGCTAAAAAACAAATATTTGGTTATTTGGGTATGGTTTATGCCATGGCATCCATTGGGATATTAGGATTTATCGTATGGGCCCATCATATGTTTACAGTTGGAATGGATGTAGACACACGTGCCTATTTTACAGCAGCCACAATGATAATAGCAGTTCCAACAGGTATAAAAATATTTAGTTGAATTGCTACAATTTTCGGGGGTTATATCCGATTAGATACGCCAATGTTATGAGCAATTGGTTTTATCTTTTTATTTACTATTGGAGGTTTAACTGGTATTGTTTTAGCAAACAGTTCCTTAGATGTCGTATTACACGACACATACTATGTGGTTGCACATTTCCATTATGTTTTATCAATGGGCGCGATTTTTGCTATATTTGGGGGATTTTATTATTGATTTGGTAAAATCTCAGGATATTGTTATAATGAAATATATGGAAAAATACATTTTTGATTGATGTTTATTGGGGTAAATCTAACTTTTTTTCCACAACATTTTTTAGGGTTAGCCGGGTTCCCAAGACGATACTCTGATTATGCAGACAGTTTTGCAGGATGAAACCAAGTTAGTTCTTTAGGCTCAGTAATCTCAATTATAGCAATTGTTTGGTTTTTATATATTCTATATGATACATATTGTCAAGAAGTAAAATTTGTAGGGTGAATGGAAAATAGTGGGCATCAGGCCTCTTTAGAGTGAATACATGACTCTCCACCTGCTCATCACACATATAACGAACTACCTTTTGTTTGCATTTTAAATAATTTGGATAAGCCCAGCCATAATTAAACTTGGTGGGCTATCCATTATAATAAGAAAATATGATACATATAAAGTTTTTATCTTTAGGTGCTCTTTGTGACGCCCCGGAGCCTTGACAACTTGGTTTCCAAGATGCCGCTAGCCCAATAATGGAAAATATTATCTTTCTTCACGACCAAATTATGTTTATTTTAATTATAATAATAATTACGGTTTTATGATTAATTATAAGAAGTCTAACAACCAAACATTATCATCGTTATTTAACAGACGGGACATTAATTGAAGTAATTTGAACACTAATACCGGCTGGTATTTTAGTTTTTATTGCGTTCCCTTCTTTAAAATTATTATATTTAATGGACGAAGTTATTGATCCAGCTTTAACAATTAAGGCGATCGGACATCAATGATATTGATCTTATGAATATTCAGATTACGGAACAGACACTATAGAATTTGATTCGTATATGATTCCAACTTCTGATTTAAACACTGGCGATTTAAGATTATTAGAAGTAGATAATAGAATAGTCGTACCTATCCAAACCCAAGTCCGAGTTCTGGTAACAGGGGCAGACGTATTACATGCATTTACAGTTCCATCTTTATCTATAAAAATTGATGCAGTTCCTGGTCGATTAAATCAAACAAGTTTTTTAATAAAACGACCCGGAGTATTTTATGGTCAATGTTCGGAAATATGTGGTGCCAATCACTCCTTTATGCCGATTGTTATAGAGGCAGTTTCTTTAGACAAATATATAAATTGAATTGCTGCTCAAACCGAATAACTTAATATGGAAAAGGGCTAATTTGGATTCCTAACTCGAACCTAACCTGGATTAAAATTAATCTTAACTCATAAGATAAGTCCGATAGTCCATGGTTGGGATTCAAGAGCCCGAATGGTGTGAAACTCATGTGGTAGAGTAATAGGCTTTTAACCTGGTAGTTGTTGGTTCGAATCCAATCACACCATCATGCCACAACTAGATTTAACAAGTTTTTTAACACAATATACTTGAGTTTTAATTACTTTGTTTATTTTATTTTCCATTTTGGTTTCTTCAATATTACCTAAAATTCAACAACAATTAGCGGTTCGGTCTAAGCCCTATAGCCCGTCTCTTAATCTTGTGAGTTGAGAAGAAGCAAATGCGCAATTCAATATATTTAAACGACTTTTTTTACATAAACAAGATACACAATGTTAGCTGCCTATTTTGATCAATTTAATATAATAAGATTAATAACAATACAAGCCCTTTTTGAGGATTGACCCATAACCTTTACTAATTCTTCAATGATGATGGTAATTGCGATTATGGCCATTTTATTGTTATTAAAAGGGGATTGATTAATTCCACGTAGATGACAAATTTTAATGGAAATAATTTATTTAAATATACGCTCAGTTGTTAGAGATAACTTAGGAGCACCAGGGGAAAAATATTTTCCTCTTGTTTTAAGTCTTTTTCTCTATATAGGTATGTTAAACATATTGGGTTTATTTCCCTATATATTTACCCCAACAGTACATATAGTAATAACTTTTGGGTTGTCATTATCTATATTAATCGGAGTTATATTATTAGGTATAATAAAATTTAAATGAAATTTTTTAAGTATTTTTATGCCAGGCGGGGCCCCTTTAGCTTTGGCTTTTATACTTGTCCCTATTGAAACGCTTAGTTATTTATCCCGGGCTCTTTCATTAGGATTAAGATTAGCGGCCAATTTAACAGCAGGCCACTTATTATTTGCGATCATTTCAGGTTTTACTTTTACCATGTTAGCCAATGGCCTATTTGTATTAAGTTTATTCCCTATGTTAGTTATGTTATTTATTACTATATTAGAAATGGCCGTAGCAATAATTCAGGCCTATGTATTTAGTCTACTTACGACAATTTACTTAAGTGATACTATTGTATTACATTAACCCAACGGGGCGGTTGGGTCGAATAGTCTAAAGCCCGATCGATCGGGCTTAGTCCAAATCTATAATCTATAGCTCAAGAGGTAGAGCATTTCCCTTCTAAGGAAGAGGTTGTAGGTTCAAATCCTACTGGGTTGAAATTGAAGATATTATGATACAACACTCTTATCATCCATATCATTTAGTGGACCCAAGCCCTTGACCATATATTGGCGCTTGTGGTGCTTTTTTTACTACAGTTGGGGCCGTGATGTATTTTCATTATAGTCAAAGTTGAGTTTTAATCTTAGGCCTGATGACATTAACTTTTACTATGATAGTTTGATGGCGAGACGTGATTAGAGAGTCGACATTTCAAGGCCATCATACGTTAATTGTTAAACAAGGATTAAAATATGGTATGATTTTATTTATTATATCAGAAGTTTTTTTATTTGTTTCTTTATTTTGAGCGTTTTTTCATAGCAGTTTAGCTCCCACAATTGAAGTAGGGGCAATATGACCCCCACAAGGAGTTTATCCGTTAAATCCTTTTTCCGTTCCACTATTAAATACTGCTGTTTTACTTAGTTCTGGCGCAACTGTTACTTGAGCCCACCATGCAATAATTAGTGGGGAAAGAAAAGAGGCGATAATAGGGCTTACTATAACAGTATTATTAGGAATTATTTTTACCGCATTACAAGCGATGGAATATTATGAAGCCCCCTTTACAATCTCAGATTCTGTTTATGGAACAACCTTTTTTATAACAACAGGAGCACATGGGGCCCACGTTTTAATTGGAAGTTCTTTTTTATTGGTATGTCTTTTTAGACTAATAAATCATCAGTTTACCAGACATCACCATTTTGGTTTTGAAGCAGCAGCATGGTATTGACACTTTGTTGATGTAGTATGATTATATCTTTTTATTTTTATGTATTGATGAGGGTCATAATATTCCAGCCGAGCTCAACTGTCAAGGAATTTTCCTGACAGTTTTTTAGGGGTTAGCCAAATGGTATGGCGTTAAGTTTTGGTCTTAAAGTTGCAGGTTCGACTCCTGCACCCCTATAATTTTCTATTCGAATAGTCAACAAATGGGAATATATTAATGAATAAGCAAAATTAGAAGATTAAGTTAATGGTAAACTAAAAGCCTTCAAAGTTTTTAATGTTGGTTCAAGCCCAACATCTTCTGTCAACCACGAATCAACCCGGTTAGGTTCTATTTAATCTTTGAGTTTATTGTAGAGTAAACTAATGGCTAGTTACCAGACTCATTATCTGGGTATATGGGTTCGACTCCTATCTCTACTTATTTAAGAATCTCCTCGTCGCATATGGAAAAGAAAAGATAAAATGTTTGAGATATACAATATAATTTTATATCCAGAAATTTTATTAAGCATAATTATATTAGGATTAGTAATTTATGGTATTAAATTGTCTACTTTAAAAGTATCAATCAGTTTTTTATTCATAGTTGGTGTATTAGTTTGTTTCCACCCCTCAAACAACATATTTAATTTTCAGGCATTTGATGCCCTTCAGTTATCTAATGGTCTTTTAAGTATCAATAATTGAATGGTCATAATAAAATTAATAATAATAATTGGCTCAATTTCTATTTTATTAATAAGCTCTTTAGAAGATAAAACATCTCCTGTTTTAATATTAATTGTTACTCTTAGTTCTTTACTTTTAGTGTCCTCTATAAATTGACTTTCTTTATATTTAACATTAGAATTACAAACATTATCTTTATTTATTTTAGTAGCCTTAAAAAGAGATAGTGCTTATGGTACAGAAGCAGGTTTAAAATTTTTTGTGTTGGGGGCACTTTCTTCCGGCTTATTTTTATTTGGTTGCGCATTATTATATGGATTAACAGGAGAAACAAGCATACAAGGGATTTCCCAGGGGGCAAATATAATAAATTATGAAGAAAATTTATTATTATTAAGCGGAGAAGTTGGGAAAATTTTTATAACAATTTCCTTATTATTCAAATTATCTGCAGCTCCTTTCCATATGTGAGCCCCCGATGTATATGAAGGGGCCCCCGTTACCATTACAGCCCTATTAGCTACTATCCCGAAAATAGCAGGATTTGCTATTTTAGTTCAAATTGGACCTATAGTAAATGTAATATTAATTTGTGCGGTTCTCTCCATAATTTATGGATCTATTGGGGCATTAAATCAAACCAAAATAATGCGATTATTTGCTTATAGTGGAATAAGTCATATAGGGTTTATTTTATTCGGAATAGCAATCGGATCTTTTGAGGGTTTACAAGCAAGCCTAATTTATATGATAATTTATATTCTCATGTCAATTTGTAGCTTTTCAATTATCTTATCTTTAAGCCTTTATAAAGGACTTTTAGTAGAATTAGGGGGGCTATCTAGAGATAATCCGGTTTTATCTATTACTTTAACTTTAACTTTTTTATCTATAGCCGGAATTCCGCCTTTAGCTGGATTTTTTAGTAAATGATTAATATTATTATCGGGCATATCTGCGGGTTATTATTTAATTTCTCTAATAATTGTAATTTGTTCAGTAATAGCAGGGGTTTATTATGTTAGAATAGTTAAAATAATAAAATTTCAAACAGGCTACCCCTTACTAATTTGACAAAAAGTGTTGAATAAAAGAAAAGATCAACTAGATTTTAAAAAATCTTTATTAATTGGTGTTTCTTTCTTTTTTATTTTATTTCTTATGATTTCTCCTAACTTCTTACTTCAATTAACATATGATGCAACAATAAGCATATATTAAATAGAGTAAAAAGTTGATTTATTAATTGGTCGTGGCCAACCTTTTTTGAGTTGGCTCCCTATCGGGTTTATGATATTCCTTTAATACTCATAATTAAAGAAAATATGTATATATTAATACTTTTTTTGCCTCTATTAAGTGCTTTTATTTCGGGCTTATTTGGGAGAAAAATTGGAGCAAAGGGAGCCGGGATATTTACATCTAGTTGCATAACATTGACAATTATTATTTCTTGTTTTATTTTTTATGAAACAACATTAAGTTTGTCTACCACATATTTAAAATTATGAAGGTGGGTTGATTCTGATTTATTGTCTACTGATTTTGGCTTACAATTTGATAGTTTAACTGCAATAATGTTAATTGTTATAACAAGCGTGTCTGCCTTGGTGCATATCTATTCAACTGGTTATATGGCAGGGGACCCCCACGTCCCAAGATTTATGAGTTATTTGTCTCTATTTACTTTTTTAATGATAGTTTTAGTTACTAGCGATAATTATATTCAATTATTTATTGGGTGAGAGGGTGTCGGGTTGTGTTCTTATTTATTAATTAATTTTTGATTTACTAGAATAAAAGCGAATAGAGCCGCAATTAAAGCAATGCTAGTTAATCGGGTAGGAGACATAGGGTTAGTTTTAGCGATGATAATGTTAATAAAGGAATTTGGGACATTAGAATTTTCTGTTATTAATGGAATTCTTATTGGTCCAATTAATAATATAAATTTAACTATAATATGTTTATTATTATTTCTTGGCGCTATTGGTAAATCAGCACAATTGGGATTACATACCTGATTACCGGATGCAATGGAGGGCCCAACTCCCGTTTCTGCTTTGATACATGCGGCCACGATGGTAACCGCGGGGGTGTTTTTAATCATCAGGTCTGCCCCACTTTTTGAAAAAACGCCTTTAACGCTAATTTTTGTTACAATTATGGGGGCGCTTACGGCTTTTTTTGCTGCGACTAGCGGGTTAGTTCAAAATGATTTAAAAAAAGTCATTGCTTATTCAACTTGTAGTCAATTGGGCTATATGGTTATGGTTTGTGGGATATCTAATTATTCAATTAGTCTTTTTCATCTAATGAATCATGCGTTTTTTAAAGCACTTTTATTTTTAAGTGCCGGATCTGTAATACATGCCGTAAATGACGAACAAGATTTGCGAAAAATGGGGGGGCTCTTAAAATCAATACCCTTAACTTATGTTATGGTTTTAATCGGTTCTTTATCTTTAATGGGGTTTCCTTACTTAACGGGTTTTTATTCAAAAGACTTAATATTAGAATTACTTTTTGATAAATATTATATAGCTTTTGCTTATTGGTTAGGAAGTATCTCTGCTTTATTAACTGCCTTTTACTCTATAAGGCTAATCTATTTTACTTTTTTAACTAACCCTAATTCTAAAAAAGAGGTTCTGATAAATGCACACGAGTCTTCTTTAAATATTCTTTTCCCCTTATTTTTTTTAGCTTTAGGAAGTATTTTTGTTGGTTATTTAACTAAAGAAATAATATTATCAAATATAATTCACCCTATAATCCCAAATTATATAAAAATATTACCAGTTATTTTAAGTTTATCTGGTGGATTTTGCGCTTTGTTATTATATAACAGACTTTGGGGCTATTATGTTTTAATAGGGGCACAGGGGGAGACTTTTTATAATAAAGGCATTTATCATTCTATGTATACCTTTTTAAATTCTGCTTGACAATTTAATTATATAATTAATCATTTTATTATAGCCAATGTATGAAAATTTGGTCATTTAATTTCTTATAAAGTAATAGATAGGGGCTTATTAGAAATCTTAGGACCAAGAGGGATTTCATCTGTAATTATAAATATAACACAAAAAATTAGTAATTTACAATCGGGTATGGTATTTAATTATGCGCTAATCATGATAATCTTTACAACTTTATTTATTTCCGGGGTTGTATAAGCCCCTTGGGGGTTTTAGCTCAATAGGTAGAGCATAGGCTTTGCAAGCATATGGTTACAGGTTCGAGACCTGTAGACTCCACCAAAAGCTTAAGGTTTTAATTTTATTCCTATGGATAATCCGGTGATATAGTTTAAAAGGTAAAACAATTATCTCATACGTAATAAGATAGAGGTTCAATTCCTCTTTTCACCTAATAAAAGG